>VZRS01008529.1:1886803-1969670 GCA_013398055.1 Ifrita kowaldi
CCGGCATCCTCCGGCATCCTCCGGCATCCTCCGGCATCCTCCGGCATCCTCCGGCATCCTCCGGCATCTCCTGCGCTGCTGCTGCTCGGGATGGCAGTGGCTGCTGTCCCGGCCCCTGGAGAAACCCTGTGTGCACCGCCTCTGGAATTTCTCTGTCGAGCAGCAGCAGGTTCCGGGCGCAAGGCGAGAGCACGGCGGGTTTTGTTGGTTTTCAATATGTTCTTTTTCCTTCAAGATTCTTCAGTCCTATAGGGCAGGTAAAGGTGAATGTTGTAGGGCTTTCACACGGAAAGTGGCTGAAGGGACGCAATGGCTCACAAGAAATTGTTCTGCGGCAACTCTCTCACTTGTTGGTCCTATCCCCCGGTTGCCCCCAGCACAAATACCCGCATGACCCACGGATTATCACCAAGGCGTTTTGGGATGGGGACACCCCTAGTCAGTGAATATCACCTTGCCAACAAAACTGAGCTACTGATAGACTTGCCATATATAGTTAGGGAGGATGGAGAGCTCGTTGCTTCTGACTTTGAGAGTTTGCAAATGGATTTTACCAGAAAATGCAAACAGCATGCTGAGTTTGTTACAGCAGCAGCTCTGTTCTCTGTATCCCTCAGACAGCTCTTACAGAAGCTGCTTTTTCATGCAGAGAAGCTGTGCTGCCCAGGCTGACAGTTTGTTGGTATCAGCTCTACAGTAAGAGCCTCTCAATGCCTGACATCTCCGGAGGCTTTGCTGTTTCACCTTTCGAGGGGGATGTGGTCTGTTTATCTCTCAATTGCTTCTGCTGAAGTTACTCTTCTTCAGCCAAAGCAGTTTTGCAAAATTCTTCCCTTATCTCCTAATTAACCCTTTTCCTCATCAGGCATCAGTAATACTCCTAAAATATAATTTAATTTTTTTCCCCTGAAGTCCATCTGTTTGCATTCCCTTTGAGATTTCTATTTTGTGCTGCTAAATTGTTCTTCCTCATTTCCATTCTCCTCATGGTTTCCCTCTTTTGATTAGTCCCACATTCTCAAAAAAAAAAAAATTCCTTGCAATTACAGGATCAGTTGGGGAAAGGGGGAAAAAAAATAGCCAACAGCTGAAAGTTGTCTTTTCTATCAACTGTGCCAAGAAACTGCTTACAGCCGCCTGGTTTTATTCAGGGACTGCCAGTTAATGACCTCTCCAAGGGTCAAGTATTAACAGGGATTGGTATTCATGTACAGAATGTTTTCAACCACTGTATCCTGAAATGGGAATTACAGTAGTTTTTATTCAAGAAACAACTTCAAGATTTTTATTCGTCCTGGTATGACACCTCAACTCACTTGAGGAAAAGTATTTTTTTCCGAGGATGTACTTTATCAAAATGTCCTTCTCTGTGGGTCAGAAAATTTCAGTGAATTTTGAAGGACTTCAATGCTTTCCCCCTCTCCATTTTGTACTGTATTTTATATTATCTTGGCTGCAGTTTTGTCAGGAACCGTGAGCAAAACAGTGTGGTAAGGCTGTGAGTAGAAGACCTTCACAGGAAAATTAAATGACACAAGAAGTGGCATTAGAGATCTGTAATGAGGGGGCTGCTGAGAGACAGATACCAGCATAAATGTCAGGGAACAAGCATGCTGTGAGAGGTGTGATTGCTCAAATGGGCACTGAATGGTCATGGTTATGAAATCCCCATGTGCCATTCTCCATGAAAGTAGTGATGTTAAAATCCAATGATTCACCAAATTCTTTCACTTTTCTCATCACAAGAAATGCCTTATCTAGTTGCAATTTGATGTGCAATTCTTCCTTCTTTGTACTTTACGCACAAAGGAGCTCTCAGCACTGCAGAAAGAGCAAATTTGTTCCCATGTGCTGTGAAAAAAGCCTGATTAAATTTCCTAAACAAAACATATTTTGGACAATAATGGTGACTTTGGGAGAAGTTAGTTTTTAATATGCTTTTCCACATGCTAGTTTTAAAACATTGAGAGCATGGCTAAATAGCTCCAGTTGGTGAAAACTTGAATTGGATAATCCAAAAGAATTAGCTCTTGTCTCAATGAATCAGTTTATAAAATGGGTACGTTTTTGGTGCAGAAGGATTTGAGCAGTTTTGCAGCATAACTCTTTGGGTGTAAGTCATCTCTAAACTCAGGTTGCACGAATTCCCTTTCTAGATAAAAGGTGCATTTGAAAATTGCTTTTTTAGCATATATGGTGAATTCTGTACCCATGGCAGTTCACCCTTCAGCAAGCTCTGTCATCAGCAACCACTTTATTGTACCCTCAAATCTTCCACCAAAATTTTGCTTGACCTTTATAGCATTTCTCTGTTAGGTGGCTGGTTGTGCTGGTCCACAGAGCAGTTGGATGAGTGAGGTATGACTGGCAAGTAAAACCCCTTGTTTTGTCGTCTGTAAGTGCAGTACTGAAAGTTCCAGTTTGTGAGCTGACTGCTCCCTAGCCAGAAGACTCAGCCATGGGGGTGCTTGCATCACCCTATGCAATCTCCCCTCACTCCCTGTGTCCTGGAGAGGACAAGCCTGATGAAGGACTCGTGCAAGAAGCAAGCAGAAGGTTCATCTGTGTTCTCTCAGAATCTGAGGGGTTTACATGGGCAGATAAATGGAGGCTCAAGGGAGCAATTACCAGCAGCTCTACTTCCATTTTGCTGGGAAAAAAATGGGTCTTGTTCCTTCTCTCTCCCCTCCTGTTCCCCTTCACCACACAAAATCTGGTCCAACAGGACCCTGCCGCTGGCCTGGGAAGGGAGAATGGGCTCCTCAGGACCAGACCCACCAGTCCACCCTGGCAGGCTGGCAAAGGAAACTGGGAAGCACCCAGGTAAGGGCACACTCAGGTAATGCTGGATGAATAATAGAGGCATTGACTGGGTGCTGCACTGCTCAAAACCCCTGGAGCTAATACATGAAGCTGAGAAGAAGGGCAACTGGAGAGAAGCAAAATAGAAATTATTTGGTCCAAAATGAAATATTTTGTTCAACTTCATCCTTCTTATTTTTGGTGCATAGATAAAGGGAATATGAATTCTATTCAAGCTTTTTCCTTCATTTTATGTCAACTTTAAATCAAATTAATGTGAATATGAATAGGATTCCAACTGCAAAGTGGAAAACCAAAGAGCTCCTTGGAATTGATAATAGTAATGAAAAAAAGTATTTTCAAAACAAGGACTTTATGCTGCCA
The DNA here is from genome assembly GCA_013398055.1 of Ifrita kowaldi. NCBI lineage: Eukaryota > Metazoa > Chordata > Aves > Passeriformes > Cinclosomatidae > Ifrita > Ifrita kowaldi. The sequence continues at coordinate 1,889,990 of VZRS01008529.1, forward strand.
GCATCTAAACAAACCACTTCAAGGCTTTTGAAATCCCTCAGTACACACATGCACCCATACTTCTTATGGGCTGCATGCTGAGTTCAATCATGTTTTAAGGTCATCTCATCCTGTGCTTATTGTTTGTTAAATACAGGTGCCAACCTGAGTAGGGAAATTATCACAGACTACTGAATGTAAAATGATTCTAGAAGGAGAGAGAGTAGGCTTAGCCCTAAGACTAAATATATGTAATTAATTGCTGTGCTTATTGCAGAAATAACAGGGAACATAAAATTAATCCTCATATGGGGGCTACCAAGGAAAAAAAAACATTGTCAGGAAGCTGAACAGTTCCACTCCAGGGGCTCAAATCACTTGGCTATACAAATCTGGGAGAGTTGGCAATGCTCCACCAGACACACAGGAGGTAAAGCAAGAAATAACACCCAAAAGCTAGACCAAAAGTTCAGTGCAATCTCTGTCCATAATATCATGCAGGTCCTTTTTTTAGGAGGATTAAAATCCTCCTATTTTTGCTGTTCTCAGTAATTTTCTTTCAATAACACACTGGTATTACCTAGTGTAGGGAACATAACTCAAGTAACTTAATTTTTGGCAGTTATTAGGACTGTAACAGAAAGTATTACTTTTATTTCAGATCATTAGGCCAAATTAAGTTTATCAGCTAGAATTCATGCTGGTGACCAGGGGATGTGAAGAGCCTCTTCATACTCCTTGGGTTATAAAAGAAAAAAAAATCCTCTTTTCTCATAAGACTGGTGCATGTTGCAGCAGCAACACTTAGGCTTTCTCATGACATTTTTCTTGAATGGTCCATGGTATATTGGGGGCTGTGAAGCAAAACTAAGTGATCCTTGTTTACACTTTTTCGTCTCCTTTGTCAGGTTATTGCTCCCTTCTGCACCTAACTTTGTTTTCATGTTTCCTCTTTCAAGTAGTCCCTTATGAACTCTCTTTCTGCTCACAAATCTTTCATGGACTGCCTTGATTTTCCCATGTCTGTAATGATCATACCTTTAAGATGTTTTGGTGGTAAAGAGGCAGTTGTGTGGGGTAAAGATGTGTGTAATTAAGAGGTCAGAGCTTGCACCCTGAAATAAATGGCTCTGTGATAATTTACGTGGCTCCCAGTGGTTGTTGAGCACTGATAGTACTGAACTAAGGAACCACTGGTAGCAATTTACCTCTCTGAAACAGCCTCAAAATGTGGATGGTGATAAAATGTGCTCAGATAGTACTAAGAGTTGTGGGAGCCAGTGACAAGGGAAATAAACAGAATACAGCCTCATTTTTATGACAACAGATAACTCGTATTTATAATATCTTATTGTTCGCTCAGACAGAGATGACTAATTGATACTCCACATCACAGAAATTTGAGGAGTGAGTTCTGTACTCCAGGTAAAAATGAACCATATGAGAGACAGCTTTTAAACAGAGTAGACATGGAAAAGGATAATATAGAAAAGTGTGTTTCTCTTTTGAGGCTAAAGAGATGATTTGTCAATTTGCAAGGAACTGCATGAGATCCCAATCAGTTCTTATGACAGGATGTAAGGGAAAATGTCAAAAGAGACACTTCTTGAAAACCAGAATTAACCTTCAAGAAAGCATGGGATTTTGACAAGGAAAGGAGATCACAAGGGCAGAACTGAGAGAACAATGTTCTGGCGTCGGGGTCACTGCAAAAGCCCAGAAAGGAGATGTGGGAAAAAAAGGAAGTAAAGGTTAAAGTCTTGACTTCACAAAAACAACATGCAGAGCTGCCTGGATTTGGACAAGGAACAAAAAGTCACACTCTGGAAGTGATCCAAACATTCTGCTGTGTTACCTTGACTTCCACAAATTTGCTAATACTGGCTGACCATGAACAACTTGGGTAAGAGGACATCACCAGCACCATTTGTGAAAGGCAAACCTTCACAAGAGCAATGGGCAAGATTTCAGTAGAAGATAAGTGAGCTCTTACCCAGAAAATGAATGGAAGATTTACTAGTTTTAAGCTGTACACAGGTGTACAAGCCAGTGTTTTGTCAGAGACAGTGATAGTTGCAAGGAAAGAAGAGCCCAGGTAAGGCAAGCGGATGAAATTCAGGTTTGTAGTTGTGATCTTATTGCCATTAAAAGAGTGAGTGAAGTAAATGTATGAGGAAATAGCCTGCTGCAAAGATACAATTTGTAATAATACCAGGGTCAAAAGTGTCCTTTACTGATTTTAAAGTATATCAAGCTCTTCATCTCATGCAGTGGTGCTTCACCTCAGAAGAAAAGGTGACGAAGTTTGAAGAAGAGGTTTAGGATGTTTTCTCAGTGGAGAAGAAAGCATTCAGCAGAATACAAAATACACCAGAAAGCCAAACTGTTCACTGTCCAATGAAAAAACAAAGGAAGGAACTGGCTAGGATTGTTACTGTAGAGAAAAAAAGAGAAAAAGGAGCAGAAGAAACAGAGCATGGCACTCATTTTCTGTGGAAAAACCCAAGACATTCTCTAAGCAATAGGATGAAGGAATCTTCTAAATTATGTGTCTTGGTTAAATGTGGGGGTTTTGACCAAAATATGCAAAAGTATTCTGCTGTCTCTGTAAAGACCAAGAACACTTTCCTCTGTTTTCCCTATTAGACCTCCTCTGCAGAGTATTGACAAACTCTGGGTTGACATGTTTGGCAGTAGAATTGCCTGAAAATATAAAAAAGGGGGAGTGAATGTCCAAAACTTCTAATCCCAGTCTCCCTTCTTCCTTTCTTGCAAGAAATCTGTGGGAACTGAACATCTTTAAGCCCTCTTCCTTTTTCTACAATTTTGGTGTACCATGCCAAGGCACACACTCTGCCAGGGTGTAACACTGAGTGCTTCTGTGGGAAATCAGGATAACTCTTTCACTGTATCTTGACTGAACAGGAACACAGCATCAACAACGAGGTGAAAATAGAACATAAGCAGATCCCAGATAGGTTTCTGCAGCCAGACTATCCAAGTGATTGTGGCAAACATCTTTAGAGAAGGAAAGCACATATGGTATGTGAGCATGGCCTTTGGGAGACACTGCTTCTCCAACAGATTTTTAAACTGTGTCTGAGGCCAAGTGTTTTGCAGTGAAGTACATAAAATGGAATTTGATGGGATTAGCAGAGTAGTTACTGTAGTTCAGCCAGATGAAGAGATCTCCCTGAATGTTGTTTTATATATAATTGAGAATTTATCCTTGGATATATGATTGACTCCTTTTGCTGTCTACTTGCTGACCTCTCTAATTTACTACATTTGCTAAGTATATGACTAGCTGTAAACTCTCAGGAGTTTAATCACAAAGCCTAAATAACACAAAAGACAAGTCAGTATGCAACACTGCATTTCACATATTAGTGAACAAAACCATCTTCTCATTTTACAGGCATCTAATATTTTTTTCTGCAGGTTTGCCAACAATATTTTTTTCTATGTTTTCTGGCTAAGACAGTAATTTAGAATAATTTAGTTCAGCTCTACAAAACTGAGTTTTCTGAGTGTCATTAATGTGATAAAAATGAGGGACCCTATTATTTTCCCTCTTCTTTTCTTTTTTTGGCCAAATTACTTTTTGAACATATGTAATTTTTAATCTTTTTTTTTTATCAGTAACATTCTGTGCCAGGAAGATTCCCTGCGCATTACATGACAAACAATATATGTTTTGAACTTGACACCTGCTAGTTTTCTTTGACATCCTCTAGCTCTTTTTTGAAAGAGAAAATGAATGGATCTTCCCTGTTCATCTTTACTTAGTTTCTGCTGGGTGATCAGCATTACCCTGCCTTACCTGCTTAATGTTCCTTGAGTATAGATTAAAGTAGGTAGCAAGGGGAGTTATGTGTCATGCAGTGGTGCTTTCTTAAAATAATGTGTGGGAAGAAGGGAAATAGCCTGGAGTTTTCTGCTCCCACTAATTGCCTTTTTCACCAGCTTACTGCAACTTGTTCCACACCCTGCAGTTTGTGTTCACGCTGCCACAGAAGTGAGCTGACAATATTTCACTGTGAAAGGCCTTCTGTTGTGTGGTGAAGCTCTGTTATTTGTCCTGTCTTTTTGGGAGATAAAAACTCCTAAGTAGTTTACTTTATTTTTATTCTGCAGCTGTGATAGCCTTAGCTGTCTTTCAAGCCCACTAATCAGTTTCCCAATCCACAAGCAGGGCACAGATGTAGAGAATTTTCTGTCCTGAACTCACAGATTCCCCAGCCTCAACAACCAAATTAAAGCCACCAGTTCCAAATTAGAAATTCAGATAAGCCTTCATAAGTTTGCCCCTCTGATTATGGTCCTTTTATCTGAAAAGCCTGAAGCTCTGTTGCTCTTTTCTTTCTCTGTGTACCTCTGCAGTCAGGTAACTTGCTCCTATGCTTCTGTCCCAGACTCAACCTGCTCAGGTAATGATCCAACAAGGGATGTGGAGTGATATGATGGCTTTTCTGCCTCTGTCTACAGGGGTAAAGCTTCAACAACTTGGCAAAGAATAGGGGAGATCACATCATGACCAGCCTTATCCTTGAGTTGAGACTTCTGCTTTTCCTATGTAATTATTTAAATTAAAACTTATTTAAAGAAATGTTCTTATTTAGCCTTTTAGGTTCCTAGAGAGTCTAATTAGGAAGTGTATAAAAGATGGGGAAAAAAATGGTAATTTTATTGTTTGCCTGACTTGAGGCTGGATGGATGTGTACATTTTCCCAGAGAACCTTCTTCTGGCCTCCTCCCAAGTCATGGCGAGTCCCATGATGAAATTGGAGTACATCCTACACTTTGTTCCAAATAGGTTTGCAAGTTGATGTGAGGTATCTTAGTCATTTGTTAAATAGAGGGCAAAACTTCAATCCTCAACTAGATTTTTTTACTTCCCCACTTTGTGATAGTACCTTTCAAAATTAACAAATCTAACAGCTGAATTCTATGGCTTTTTTTTTAATTCTAGTGGGATGTAATCCTTCTCTCCCAGTGTGCAGAATATAAGCATTTAACACTAATCACAGTTTTTATTATTGTTCTTTCAGTCTGTAGACAAGTTTTTAAAAGTGATAGGTAGCCATATGACACATTACTTTATCATGCTTGATAAATTCCTTGTTAATTACCAGCTTCCAAATGTTACCCTTCATCCTTACTTTTTCCTCATCCTGTCCATGTGACCAATATATATCAAGGGAAGCATGAGGAATTTGAGGTGGGAATGGAAGAATAAGCTATTCCTTCTTTAGCAAACTGGATCTGTGCTTGTTACTCTTGCTCCTCCCACACAGCTGAAGGAAGAATTAGATGCTCAAAGGGAATTGGCCCTGGAGGAAAACTTTGCAGTGAGGATAAAGAATTATAATAAGAAAAAGGCTGTAATTCGTGAGTCTTCATTTAAAAAAAACAGGCTAAATAAGGAGTACTAATAGAAATTCTGACTGAAGCCAGCAGGGTTAAACTTCGTGTAAACATTAGGCAGCTGTCCAGAGCTAGTTAAATTTCCCAAGAGTGATGCCCAGTGAGAAGGGGTTAAAACTGTCTTACTCAGAAATACAAAAGCTTTCAAAAATATTTTACTAGAACTATTGATTGTTTGGCTCCCTGATTCTTATTGCAGTAATGTCCCAAAAGCTCCATTTTGACCAAAATGAATCAGTTGTTTTCTTTCTTTTAATTACTTCTCTGAAGTTACTTGCGGGTAGAGGTTCTTTGTTGTTGAGCACTAGCAAGTGCTGTAATCACATACTGCCAAGTCAACATCTTTCCAGAAACAAATTACCTAAGTTTTTACACAGCTTCCATTACTAAAAGATCTGTGCCCTGAGTTAATCACTCGTTATGCTCAGTGCAGTTGAGCACTGCTGACTGCTATCTCTGGATTTCACTGAACATTATTAAACACTGGCAGCATAACAGTGATGAGAAAGTACAAACAGCAAAAGGTTTGCCAGCAACCTGCACAGGTAAGATGTTCAGAGACTAATGCTAACACCCTTGTTCAGTAGTAGTTAAAATCTGTGGTTGCTCATACAAAATGTCCCCAGGGAAGGAAGGCAAAGTGTGGACAATAGAGTAGATCACGTGCTTTTTGATATTATGGAAATATTCTTTCTTCAGATTTTTTTACCTCCTTTGGTGCCGTGGAAGTGACAAATGACACTCACTGCTGCCAGTGAAAATAGTTTCATAACGGGTTTGCTACTTCTGTTCCACAGGGCACAGCTGGAGTTAGACCTGTAGTTCCCTTGTAGAGCCCTATGGTAGGACTATAGGGGGAAACTGGGGATGGACTGTGGGTCAAAGGATTGTAGTAGGGTGCAGGATCAATTTTGTAATTTTGTACTTTGAGAAAAGCTCAAGGTGCTCTTATGTTACAGGCCTGTATAGAGAGGCATTTGTGGCTGGCTCTTTGACTGGTGACCATAAAAGCATTTCGGTTGGAAAAGACCCTTAGGATCATAAAGCCCAACTGTTAGGCCAGCGCTGCCAAGTTCACCACTAAACCCTGCCCCAAAACACCATGACTACTCATCTTCGGAATACCGCTGGGGCTGGTGATTCAACCACTACCCTGGGCAGCCTGTTTGAATGCTTGACTTTTTCCAGTATCCATTCTAAACCTTCTGGCACAACTTGACGCATGTCTTTCCTCTTGTTCTATTACTTCTTACCAGAGCAAAGAGACCAACCCCCACCTGGCTACACCCTTCTTTCAGGCAGTTGTAGAGAGTGATAAGGTCCCCCCTCAGCCTCCTCTTCTCCAGGCTAAACACCCCCAGCCAGCTCCCTCAGCCCTTCCTCACAGGACCTGTGCTCCAGATCCTTCCCCAGCTCCATTGTCCTTCTCAGGACATGCTCCTGCACCTCAATGTCCTTCTTGTAGAGAGGGGCCGAGAGCTGGACACAGGGTTCAAGATATGGCCTCACCACACTTTTCCCTGGTCCTGCTAGCCACATTCTGACACAGGCCAGAAAGCCATTGTCCTTCTTGCCCACCTGGGCACATGCTGGCTCATGTTCATCCACTGCCAACCAGGACTCCCAGGTCCTTTTCCATTGGGCTGCTTTCCATTCTTTCCAAAATCTGTAGAATTGCATGAGGGTGCTGTGAGCCAAATGGAGGACCCAGCATTTAAACTTTGTGAACCTCATACCTCAGCTCATTGTTCCAGCCTGTCCAAATCCCTTTGGGGAGACTTCCTACCCTCAAGCAGATGAAAAATCCTACCCAACTTGGTGTTGGCTGCAAAACGCCTGAGAGAGCACTCAATCTCCTCATCCAGATTATTGACAAGGTATTAAACAAAGCAGTATATTCCAGGAGACTTGAAAATGACTGATAAAAATAAAGAAGATTGGAAACATTGTTGAGATAGTTCATTCAAGTAGTAGTTCTTACATTCTGAAAAAAGGAAGGGGAACTCTATATCCCAAGGAATGCAAGACAGCAAATGGCTGATTTAGCTCTGCATAGTTTCCCTACTCATGTCAGCATCTGAGCTGTAGCGTAGAAGCCAGAGCAAGTCCTAAAAAATGTGCAGGTATAGTCAGAGGTAAGGAAAACACAATAGCTAATAAAATCCTCTACTAAAATCCTTTTCTCTTTTCAAACATCCAATATCCTCTGCAAGCAGCTCTGCAGCAACTCCCCTCTCTGAGAACGTCATATGTCTCCTGTCTTTTTACAAGCTCTATTTTGTGCTGTATTTTACTTAAATAGCCAGGAAGATTAGGAAGTACAAAAAAAAAAAATCAAAACCTACACTTGTTAAAAAATCAAAGCACTTTTGTTTTCTGTTTCTGTAAGAATAAGAAATGGCTTAAAGACTGGCTTAAAGAATTAGCTAGGTTTCTTAAAGTCAATAAGTTATTCATGTTTGACTCTTGGTGTGGAGGGCATTCCTGGGAGAAGGAAGGTTACATGCCTGTATTGCAGCTGGTACTACTGGCAGCTGGGTATGAGTTTGAGCAGCTCTAATCTGTGCTGGGCTTAAAATCCTCCTTAGTTGTCTTTATAATAAAAAACTAGAGAGAAAAAAGAAAAATAAGAAAAGATATTAAGTTCATCTTAGCTCCTTTCCACAGAGTCATCATAAGCACCAAGCAGCTGAAAGCGCAGTGATGAATGTGAACACCAGTATATATGGTTTTCAGCCTCCTTGTATGAGATGTGACATCCTACTTAAGTTTTCAGTCTTTGGATTCAGGAACAAAACAGTGCTTGTACTGTGATAAGATAGTGGTTTTCTATGGCAGAGAAAGGGCTCTTCTCTAGGGAGATTTTATCACTCATGCAGGTGGCTAGCACTTCTGAAGAGAACTGGAAAAGCATTTTCTTGGGCAGTGGCAGTACCGAGGTCTGGTTCTCAGTGGTTTGGAGTCCCAAGGTAGCATTCTTGTGTCACAGTTAATAAAAATATGTTTGCAGACGGAAACTTTTCTCACGTTGGGACAGTCAGCGGTTCTCTAGCCTCTGTAAATACCCTGAGGCTTAATATGAATTGAGGTCACAGTGTAACTCAGTTCAGGCAAGGGATGGCCTTTCATCTCTACCTAGCTACCTGTTTCCAGTGATTTTGCAGAAAATTTGACATCCAGAATATTGAGACCTACTTCAAAGACCTTTACTCTCTCTTCAACGCTGCTGAAATTGGCTTAAGAGTTACTTAGTTGGATGAGAGAGGCAGATAAAAATACACACATACTCACAACTGAGTTTGACCAAACTAGGCTAAAAGCAGACACCAGTCTGAGCTGGGGTTTTTTGTGTGTGTGGGCCAATGTGTATTTAGATTTTTGTGATGTCGTAAATTACAAAACACAGCTTTCCAAGGTAACTTATTCTGTTCTGAAAAGGGACTCTACAAAGAGCTTCATGGAATACCTGTGTTTTTACGCTCCACTGGTTATCAAAGCAATGTGAAAATATTAAAGCCTTCAGCAATAATAAAGATTATGCTGCCTGAATAGATAAGTCCTGCAGAAAAACCTCAGAAGGTCAAGGTTGCACTTGCACTCATGCAAGATTGAATAATTTACTGTTCTTACTGTAGACTGTGATGTACATGGCTTGGCACGCTTACATTCAGTCAGATAAAAATTAGAGACTACATTTTAAATAGTCATCCAGTACTTATATTTTGTCTCCTTTTAAATTCTTTCCCTCATTTAATGGGGAGGAATGTTTCTTCTTCCACCATGCTCTCCGCCTTCTTCTCAGCCCTTTTAAATATTTTCTGCTATTTTCCAAATAGAGGGTGGTTTGTACATCACAAGCCGAGACACTCTGGTTTATAGGTCTGCTTGTTGACCCCAGACAGTGTTTGTTTGTTTAGCATTGACAAGAATAATGGTGAAAGCTCATTCTGTTAAAGGTGGGTTCCAGCTCTTTCTGGAACCAGTTCTGTGCTGTAAGAGGTTTTCCTGATATGTTGAGAGCATAACTGAAAATCAGGAGGCAAAAGGACAATGTGGTTAACTCATTAGTTTAGAGATCATTCCTGATAGGCTTGTATCTACAAATGTTAAAGGAACCATCATTCCTAAATTTCTGAAGACTTGGGTTTTAGCAATTAAAAAAGAAAACAATATGTAGGAATCTCAAATGAGTTGATATTCTAAAGCACTCCTATAAAGATATACTAAGAAAACTATTTTCAAGTGTCATCATATTCATAGGCATTCTCAGTTTTACTGGATTACTTGCGAAGACCATTCGGAGTTTTGTCTTTCTGTTTAAAAAACAAAACAAAATCAGTCAACCAAAACTAACTGTTATGAATGGATGATGTAGGTTTAAATCAGCTCTTGCCTTTTGTCCAGGCCTCTGGCAGCAGGCAGCCGCGTTATTGAGGTGTCCAGCACCCCAAGATCCACTCTTATTCACAAGTTCTTTAATAATGGCTGATTCAGTCTATTATACAATGAATTATTTATGACTAGACACAAAACTAACAGACATAAGACTTAAACCAGAATATTGCTACACAGGGATAGTACAAAAAAGGAATACTAGTATTACACGTGAAGTTAAAAGTACCATTAAATTTACAGATAGCTAAGAAATAGTATAACTTAGGATCCAATGTTTCTTACCATCCACTCTTGATGGAGTGCACATTGAAAATTCCTCTCTCTCAGTTCCCAGGAAAGTGACCTGAAGCTGCGTCCAAGCTCCAGGGAGAAATCTTCTCACCCGTTTCCAAGGAGTGTGTAAGAGACTTCTGCCTCTTTGATAATCTGTAGTACTTTGGTAGTGTAGAACACTACACTATTGGTCACCTATATTTTTTTATCTCTTCCCACATCTGTTAAGCCAGCAGACCTTTTGGCACCAGGACACAATACCCACTGGGCCTTGCCTGCCTGGGTCATCTCTCTTATCTGCACCAGCCATCTGTGGTGGGAGAGGGGTGATATCCCCTTCCACACTAACCCTACTCTTATTCCTCTGATTATTTATCTTTTAATTGTAGCTATTTTCAGGAATCGGAAATTGGAAACAAATTTTGCTTTCAGGTTAGATCTAGCAACAAGCAGAAAAATTATGTAACTTATTTTGGATGCCTTCTGGTAAAAGACTGTTCTAAAGAACCTTTGAGTGCCTTAGGCAGTTGGGTAAAATCCCAGTGACCTATCTTGAGAAAATTGGTAGAGGAGAAGTTTGCCAAATCATTGCTCACTGTGGGCCCTCCATGGGCTCTTGTGGCAGTTTGTATTGAATCCTGTATATTTTGGCTATTGATGCTGCAAAAAATAATTAGGATTTTATAGGCATAAAAACTACAAAGTAGGCAATTATCTCAAGTCCATTATGAAAGCCACAAAACCAAACAAGTCCTTGGGTGAAAATCTAAAGGGAAAAGATGTTCTTGTTAGCTGATATCCAGTCAAAGCAGCTAAGGCTCATTTTGCAGCCAGACAAAATCCTTACATATTTTTGTACCTATCTCTTTTACTGTACTCTATGCTAGCTGTGTTTGCAAAATCTTATCCAAGGTATGTCTTGCCTTTCAGGGAATAGCATTTGTAGTACTAGTGGGGATTGATCAATGCTCCCTGCTAATATAACTGTTCCTGTTAACACGGGGTAAGGTAATAGGTTTCCTGAAAGAGAAATTGTTGTCAGCAACCTGTCTTAGTTTCATTGTGGTGATGACACACCCCAAACAACTTGAGAGATGCTTTTACAGAGCTTCCCTGATCCATATTTTTTACTTCTGCTGCTACAGGTTCAGACATGATAAAGAAAAGCAGGATTTGTCCTGGAAATATTCTTAGGGAGAAATCTTCTATAACGTGGGATAGAATAAAGCACTTGAGAAGCTCCAGTTCAGGTCATAGTGTAATTGAGGGCCTGGGAGCTTTTAAAGTTAGGTTAAACTGCAGCCAGAGATAAGTTGGCTTGTGCAGGTAGTGGATCTCACTGGAGCTCATGAATCTCTCCACCAGCTTGGAGAATTACAGGCAAGAGCAGCCAGCACCCTTTTTGAGAAGTGGATTTATTATTTCCAGTTCCAGTCTTGCTTTGTGGGATTTCTTGTAGGTGGGATTCACAGCCTTGCACCCTGTATCTGCCCACACCTCCTTAGTTTCATCTGGATGCTCCATAGGTCCCTCCTGTAGAGGGAAATAGGAACTGGAGTAAGATTATTGTGAGTCACAGAAGCACAGGTATGGAATTTCCCTTTATTCTCCTGTATTTGTGTAGAAGTATCATGCTTACCATGGTTCTCTGCATGCAACTCTCCATTTCTCTAGAGACCATGAGTGAGCTCATGTATCTGTGGCTCAGGTATAGCTGTCTGTAGGTAAAGTATTTTGTTCTGAAGAGAGTTTTCATCTGCTGTCAGAGCAAATGATGTTGATGGCTGTGATCAGAAAACCCTCTGGGAGACAAACGAAATTTTCTTCTGTGTACGAGAAGACTGTATTGAAGTCAAGAGTGTCAGGTGCTTCTACACAGTGATATGCAAGATAGCCCAGGCTTTTTCTTAAATTGTGAAGAGAATCAATTTGTAGAAAGTATTGAAAGGTGTCGGCTTTCTAATGGTCATCACTGTGCATCAGAATTGGAGATGTGGAAATCCACCAGTTCTTGACTTCCTTGCTTCTGCTCCCAACAGCACATTCTTGTTTGGAGGAAATAGGTTTTTATGAATCCTTGGACAAAGAATGGGTGTCATATTCACACAGATCCTCTTAAATTAAATTAATTCAGTTAAATAAAATTTTGGAAAATTTCACTTGCAGAGTCCAGTCCTTCTCTCCTGATAAGCCAGGGACTATTCAGGAAAAGCATGGTTATGGCGTGTGCTCTGATATGTCAGCTGAAGATACGTGACTTATGTATGAAATTTGATGGCAATAAAACAGGAAATACAGCTAGGAGTCAAATGTTTCCACGTAGTTTAATGCTATGCAAATTAATTCAATATTCATCATTATCCACAGAGCAACTCCAAAGGTTTTTAAAGCAATGTCATGGCAAATCTATTCAGCTTTTAAGAAGAGCCCATTCTCACAGCTGAGCTAATTTATATTAATACCTGGCATAACAGAAGTTATTTCACAAGATCTTTAGGCGTTATGTCTACAATTAGTTAAAGAGTACATACTTTATTACCTCATCTCATTTACCAAGTGTTTGTTCTCATCTATTTGCAAATTTTACAGGCTTACAAAGCTTCAAGGTCTATTTCCAAAATAGCACATCTGCTAAACTGTGCCCCTACAAAAGATTAATTATTTTAAGGGTGTTTTACCATAAAAAACAAGAAAACTTCAACATTGATAGGTTGGGAAATTTTGCTGCTTAAATTTGTGTATGTAAATTTCCCTAGGTAACAAAAATTTATTCCAGTTTTAAATTCTCAGTGCTAATGCTAACAATAGATACATTAACTACAGTGTGATTGCACTAGATAGGCTTAATATCTAAAAAAACCACTTGGGTCTATTACGCAATTTCATAAATACAAATTACTTGAGATAGAATTTGTCAATGAATTGTAGAGCAGAAATAACGCCAGTATTGGGACTGTATTGCATTTCTTGCCCTTGTGCACTCCAAATGTCACCATGCAAGTCAGAACCTCTAAGTACTTATTTGCTTAAATAACAGAGCACATTAAAACATGCAAGTGCGTAAGAATGGTTGTCCTACCTGCCTCATTTGGCATCCACCATGGGATGTCTCCATGAGTTCTAGTTATACCTCATCTCACAAGCCTGCAGAGTTGGAAGAATTCAGGAGCTGTATATTGTTTGTCTTCGAGGTGTCTTTGCACAACTGGAACAGTGGAAAAAATGTGTTCAGCTGCATTTATAGAATTGTTCAAATGTTAGAGTGTATTGGTAAATTTCCAAGTGTGTATTGCCCTGGGTTTTGGTAGCAGAGGGGCTACAGGGGTGGCTTCTGTGAGAAGCTGCCAGAAGCTTTCTCCATGTCCAGCAGAGCCAGTCCCTGCTGGCTCTGAGACAGATGTGCCACTGGCCAAGGCTGGGCCAATTAGAAATGGTGGTAACACCTCTGTGATAACAGATTGCAGAGAAAGAAAAAAAAGTTATTGCACAGAAGTAACTGACCAGGGAAGAGCAAAATGAGAATATGGGAGAGGAACAACTCAGCAGGCCCTAAGGTCAGTGGAGAAGGAGGGGCAGGAGGTGCTCCAGGCACCAGAGCTGGGATTCCCCTGCAGCCTGTGATGCAGACTGTGGTGAGGCAGCTGTGCCCTGCAGCCCATGGAGATCCACAGGGATGCAGAGATCCACCTGCAGCCCATGGAGGAGACCCAGGCCAGAGCAGGTGCATGCCTGAGATGGGGCTGTGACCCCGTGGGAGCCCCAGGCTGGGACAGGCTCCTGGCAGGGACCTGCAGACCTGTGGAGAGGGGAGTCTGCGCTGGATCAGGACTTGTGACCCTGTGGGGGACTCAACTTGGGGCAGGCTGTGCCTGGAGGATTGCACCCCATGGAAGAGTGACCCATATTGCAGCAGTTTGGGGAGGACTGTTGCCCATGGGCTATAATCATGTTGGAGAAGTTCATGGAGAACGGTCTCCCGTGGGAGGGACCCCACTTTAGAGCAGGGGAAGGACTCCTCTCCCTGAGCAGCGGGAGAAGTCACGGGTGATGAACTGACCATAACCCCCATTCCAATCTCCCTGAGTTGTTAGGGGTAGGAGGGAGAGTGAAGGAAAGGTGGTTTTAAGGTCTGTTTTTGCTTCTCATTATCCTGCTCTGATTTTGTTATTAATAAATTCCATTAATATCTCTAATTTAAGCTGCTTTGCCCACGATGGTATTTAGTGAGTGATCTCTCCTGACCCTTATCCAATTCATAATCTCTTTGTTACATTTTCTCTCCCCCATTCATTTGCAGAGGGGAATGACAGAGAGGCGTTGGTGGGTACCTGGCATTCAGTCAGAGTCAAACCAATATAGCAATTTCCCAATATCCTTAAACATCAAATTTTGGAAGAGTTCATTCAAACATTGATGAGATGAGATGCTGGGCTTCATTTCATCTGCCAGGAAATGGCACAGCAGAGTAGTCTGTAGGAAGTGGGCCACAGAGTAATGAAGTACTGAGCAAGGAAAAACTGTGCATACAGATAATGAACTCTGCAATAATAAATACTAGGGGATGGGTTTTTTTAAAAGAAGCTATAATCTTTATTTTTCACGATAAAATAAGTTGCTGACCTCTGGCTAGATAGCTTACGAATTATAGTAGCAGCAAATAGTTTGCTATTTGAAGAGGGTGACTATTGATTTTATTTAGCTGTTGTAGAAGAACATCTGGTGAAGATACATTTACCGACAATAAATGATGCTCGTATCAAACCTTATCGGAAGTGATTGCATTCCAGCAATTAAACTAGATTTCCCTAAAGCTGGATAATTGAACTACTATGCAGTGTTTTGCCAAGATTTATCCTCTTCTGTAAATCTACTTGTGTCAGCTCTTGTGTAGCCATTCAGATGACCCTAAAAGATTTGGGAATCTCCAAAGATACGAGTTTGTGTATATTTGTAGCTTAACCTAGATAGATATGCTGGTGATACCTGGAAATTCCTTATAATAATTCCATTTTTTACACATTTGGATTACTTAACTATTTGAGGGAGGGTTTTATTTTGTTTTGTTGGCTTTTTTTTTTACCTTGGATTGTTGTAGGCACTGAAGCATGTGTATTTTACACTTTTCTGAATTAAGATATTTTAGTTCAACATTATGATTTCTGGGTCCCAAGCTGGATGTAGCGTCTTTGTTTTTCCAGGTGCCTCCTCTAAAGTTTTTGTATCTGTCAACAAGAATAGTATTGCTTCTCTATCCTAAGCATCCTCACCAAGGGAAGGGGAGAACTGTTAAATGAGTTGACAGGTTTTTCAATGTCTCAATGAGGACTACAATAGTAAGAATCTTTGTAGAAACAAGGGCTGCTTATCAATTGTTTGTGGGGTCAGGAAGATGGGGTACTCGAGCTGCATGTTTTAGCACAGAGTCTTTAGATACAGCTTATCTGAGACAGCAACTTGTGCCTCAGACTTCTGTTTTATACTCCAAAATATTAAATTAAATGTGCTATATCTAAGAGCCAGTTTTTGTATTTGAGGCACCTAAAGAAGAATCTTTATTTTTGGTCAAAATACAACGTACTTGGCAGCACTGCCCTTTGCAGGGAACATGTTGCTTCTGTTTAGTGATGGCAAACATCTCATGGCTGGGACAGCCTCTGTGGCATGATACACGCAGTTATCAAGCAAGCAGTCACCTAGGAGCACCCTTGCAGGTTTTGGGTTTGACCCCAGCCACATGCAGAGCCTCTGAGTGCCACAAAAAAGTATATTTAATTCACTCCACTAAGTTAACCTTAAGAAGAGTATTAGAAGTTAAGAATGAAATAGTGCATACAAAGGTGAACAGTTCAGAGAACAATCCCTTCTTGAGAAACAGCTTCTACATAGCAGGCAGAGAAGGAAGCACATAAATTACCTATGCGCCAAACTACCTGAAAATCATTTGGATACTCACTGAAGCAAAGTATTGTATCCAATGGTTCACTGCTAGGGCAGATCCATCTGCTTTCATTTCTCTTTATTTCTATCCCCTGTAAGAAAATCAACATAATTTTGCTACCTTAGTCTACAGTCCATAAAATCAGAACTATCAAAATTCCTTCTGGCTTGAACAGAGGTCTGAACCCTTTTTTATTAGAAAGTGCTTTTTCCTCATAGAATCATAGAATCGTTTATGTTGGAAAGGACCTTAAAGAGCACCTAGTTTCCAAATCACTTGCCATGGGCAGGGACAGCTTACACTAGACCAAGCCCCATCCAACCTGGATTTGAACACTTCCAGGGATGGGGCATCCACAGCTTCTCTGAGCGGTCTGTTACAGTGTCTCCCCACTTGCATACTAAAGAATTTCTTTCCAATATCTAATCTAAATTTACACTTTCAGTTTGAAGCCATTCTGACTTGTCCTATCACTACATGCCCTTGTAAAAAGTCCCACTCCAGCTCTCTTGCAGGTCCCCTTCAGGTACTGGAAGGGGCTCCAAGGTCTCCTCAGTCTTCTCTTCTCCAGCCTGAACAACCCCAGCTCTCTCAGCCTGTCTTCACAGGAGAGCTGCTCCAGCCCTGTGGTCATCTTTGTGGTCTCCTCTACACTCGCTCTAGCAGTTCCATGACTTTCTTATGTCAGGACCCCAGAGCTGGATGCGTTTCTCCACGTGGGATTTCAAGAGCAGAGGGACAGAATATGCTCCCGTGTTCTGCTGTCCCCTGCTTTGGATGCAGCCCAGGATATTTTTGACTTTCTGAATTGTGAATGCACATTGCTGGCTTATGTTGAGCTTCTCATCCACCATCACCCCCAAAGTCCTTCTCCTCAGGGTTGCTCTCAATCACATTTTTCCATGATTACTTCATAAGTAATGAAGGTAGAAATGAGTAGCTCACATTTTGCTCACATGGTCAGTGTCTTGGTTTGAAAAGACAGGTGTCTGTACAGGAGGGCAGGAGCCTCCCCTGGAATGGAAAATGCAACCCCCTTCCCTCCGAATTATTATACTTTTGAAATTAAGGGGCTTTCAGGCAAAGATAGGGTTAGGAATAACAGTTCTTTACTAATACATATAACAAGGCAAACCAACAACAGTAGCTCCGGCAGTAGCAGGAGACAGAACCACAGACCCAGTACCAGTCTCTCTCAGCCGCAGGCCGTGGGCACTTTCCCCTCTGGTGCAGTTGCGCTCACAGCCGGCAGGCCCGGGGTCCCGGGGAGGGGAAAATGGACGAAAAGCTTTAACAGACCCTTCAGACAGCTGATCCTGGTGTTCAGCCGGACCCTTGGGAACAGCAAGCTGGAACAGCAGAGGCGAGCACAGAACCCAGGTGGCAGACAGGATGTATCAGGAGCTGCAGCAGGAATCCCGGGGTTTCTCAGGTAGAAGGAAGAAAACGGCCGAAAAGCAGAAAGGTTCTGACGAACTGCGTCTGAACCTGGCTAGCACCAACAGCCCTGACTCCACCCAAAACCAGGTGAAAGACCAGTAGTCCCAGCGACCCCCCACCCTCTGTGGCAAGGTCCTTTTGTGTGGCTTAAGCACCGGCAATTTATTGTCCTGGCAACAGTATGGGGAAAATTCTCTAAGAGAGAAAAAAGAACAAAACAGAAGGGGAACTCCCCAAAACCCCAACAGTCAGTCATTGACTTATCAAACTGAAACCAAAGTGTTATCACATACCAGATTGTATATAGAATGCATTTAACTTGACTGTGAGTTTATGGGATGTCTGCTGTTAGTGCTGGAACACTGTAAGGTTTTTAATTCTACCTGGGGCTTTAGTCTAAATACAGATTTGAAAACTGCTGTTCTTGTATAGCAAATACGTGTCTGAGTTTTCCAGTGGTGATAGACAGACACCAAACAGAAATAGGATATGTTTTGGGTTTGGGGACAAGGGTATCAGCAGGTGAGAAAAGAAAAACAGGACAGAACAGGCTACAGTATGTAGAGAAAATCACTGGTTCATTAGAATTTTTTCTTGCACTATTGATTCAATGTATAATGTATGATAAAATCAGCATCCTATTTACTTTTGATAATTGCTGATCACATTGGACTTTTTGCAAGAACAAGGTGATATATAATGCATTTATGTGAATTATCTTGGGAATAGAGCTAAAATGGATTAACAAGAAGCATCTTTAACACTTTAAAATACAACCAAATGATAAAAAAATCCCACCAAAATATCTAAAATCTCTGAGCTCCCACTGTGAGGTGAGAACAGGAATTTATGGTTGGATGTCTTTTATAGCAGCTAAGAATTTCAAGTTCCAAGTTGCTGTATTCTCTTTCTATTACCATGTATTCCATGTGTCATTGTACCATGTGTCTTTGGTATAGTCTTTGAGTTTTAGCTGTCTCTGGCATCATCTTTGACCCATAAAGATATTTTGAAATAACCTAAGTAATTGAAAATTATTTACAAAATAATTGTACTCTCTATTAATCAAAAAAGGAAGATTTACACAGAAGAAAAGTGCCCCATTGGCTAAATTCTGTTCCTTTGGAAGGCAGTAGGAGCTGTACCTCTGCTCTCAGCAGGAGCAGGGAGAAAACATCTTACAGTGAGTTTCTTAGATGTGTAGATAGGTGCTGTGCTTTGTCAAATTGCTAAAGCCAGCCCTCATGATTTATCCAAGGCAATTTTATTCATGGGATTTAGGCTTCAAGCTGCAATAGACACAGCATATGAATCTGAAAATCCCTATCTGCATTGTTTGATGCCTAGATGCCTTTGAAAATATATTCTCGTAAGGCGAAGTGGAAAAAAATCCTGACTACAAGCAGAACAAAGCCCTGTTTTGATATGACCTACACAACCCTTTTGTTGTGACAGTGTCATGGTGGTAAATTTTAATGTTTCCATATTTTTTTGGTTAGGATTGAGGCACAAGCACCTTAAATTCAGAATAATTCCAGGAACCTTTTTTTTTAGAATTCATTAAACTTCTGGTTTTAGTAAACAGTGAATTGTAAAATCCTGCACTTAAAAGTATATCTTTTTTTCTGGAGTAAATATTGTCAAGCTAAGGTCTGTGTAGTTATTTGAGGGTTAGAGATGCCAGATTTGGAAGAAAGGGCCAATGCTTAACGGGCAGGGAGCTTTTATTACAGTTGACAGCTGTCTGAACCACTGAGACACTGATAATGGTACAGGTGATCTCTGCTGGGATGGATTATTGAGCATCACATAGCTAAGACGACTCAATTCTCATCACAAATGTAATTTGTCTCACAGCTATTGCCACGTTGTCTGTGGTAGTGGAGTAGAGAGCATCACGCTTGTCTCTAATTCACTGAGAGTCACAATAGATAAATTGGAGGTCAAAAAGGCTTTTGGGAAAGCTCTTGCTGAAAAGGGTTATATAAATGTAAAGTAGTATTATTATTATTTATGAGCAGTTTGAGTCAAATGTCATGTTGGATGCATTTCATCAATCTGAGATTAGACTTGGTCCTGTAGCTCAGCAACAGCTCGGTGATACAAACAGATAGGGGGATGTTTTACCAGGCTAAACAGAATCTCAAATAAAATTGCAAGTACTTCTCTACAGCAGACCTCCCATTTAGTGATATTTCTGAAGTTTGGCATTTGGAACAGCAGATGGGATGGCACAAAGCTTTTCCACCAGGGCAAGAAATGACATGCAGTCTCCAACCCATTGCAGAAGTGTTTAATTTAGATCCCATTAAGATTTTTGCTGCACAATAGAACTGTGGAAATATATATCAATATTTTATTAAATGTGTGGATTACAGCTGTATAGAAATGTTAGGAACACTGACAAACTCATTGCCAACATGTGTAGCATATTCTGTCCTTTCAAAAACCTTTATTATTCAGTGAACTCTTCTCCCACAGGAAAAGGGAAGTGTCCACTCATTCCCACCTTCTTCTCTCTGCTCGCTATGATTGCGTGTGTGAGTGTAAATGTCCTAGGGAAAAAAAAAAGAAATTAAGCTTTCTCCCACTAAGACTAGAGAGACATACCTCTAGCCCATAGATAGATACATAGACATAAATATACTTGATTTCTGAAATAAAATCTGCTACCCTTCCCTTTTTGCATTTTCTCTTCACTGTCTTAATTAAGTTTACCCGAAAAACCTTGTGAGGTAACCTTGTTACATGAAAGAGAAAGATTACACACTATGGGGTGGCTCCTGCTAGCTTGACCATAATTTATAAAGCCAGGATTTAATATCCTTTAAGCTTTTCTGTTTGCAGACTCATTTTATTTAAACTGCATTTATATAAACTGCTCAGCAGATTAGAGAAGCAGCACTATAGCTTTAATTTCAGTGTCACTTTCCAGCTGTTTTGGTCAGGCTTCATGCCTGGAGTTAATGTATTTGTGCACTAAAATGAAAATACATCTCAATGATAAATCCTCTCCAAAGCAGAGTGAAATAGCAGTAAATAACATCTGTTGAAACCAAATGAAAATAAAAACCAAAAGCCCACAGGAAGACCAGATACAGTAGGGAGCTTGAAAGCAAACCAAATGTGAAGCTCAGGCTTAAAAAGAGTGATTAAAAACCTTAAAATTATCCTTAGATAGGGAATGGGGAATTTGACCTACCACTTGTGCAGGTTTTTCAGTCCCAGACGTACAGGGGATCAGTTATTAAGACAGGTTGCACCGTTGGGACTGATCCAGACCTCCTTAAATTCATCCCAAGGATGTGCAAGTTCATTACAGATATTCGTGACAGTCACTGATGATCCCAGAAATAAATTCATGCAATGATATGTTCTTGAAATTGAATCAATGGGAAGAGCAAAGAGATCTCCTTTTCAGCCAACTCTTAAAAGAACAAATTCAGGTATCCCAGCTGTTCCATTCCAGTTATATTTACAGGGCCAGAGCTAAGCACTTAAATATCTGCTCTCTCTCGTATTTATTTATTTTATTTCCAAGAGGCTCCAATACCCTTCCACCTGAGATTAAAGACAAGCACAGTCTGAAATCAGCTATAAAATCAGATGTAAATCTTTTTATGCAGCTAGCCGTTGTCATCTGTATTTGAAAAATCTTGGTTTAGTTCACTGCGTTACAGACACAAGTTCTGTATAGGCATGCATCTGTGTTCTTATTCATCTAAAACTTCCATTATTTCACAGATAAATGCCAGACACTGCAGATGTGGCAGTCCCTCAGTGCTCAGAGGACTGTAGCATATTTGCAATGGAACAAAAAAAATGACTGGGAAGGACTTGTCCCTCCCAAGACACATTTTGATTTTTCTCTCATATATCAAACAGTGTAGATGAGAGGGAGAGGAATGAAATAACTTCCATAAGTATCCACTTGCATTTAAATAGAATTTTACTCTGTCTTTACCTTCAAATTATGAATATATGATTTATCATATTTTACCCTGGCAAGTGAAAGAGACTCTCAAAGCCTGCCTTTTCCTCATGTACCACGGATATATAACATTACTTCCACACTTAAAGTAGCATAAAAGTGACTTCCTTCAAGTTAACAGGAAGTATCCAAATTTACAGGTATATTCCACAGTTCTTGTTTCATCGTGATTTATATGAAGAGATAGAAGGCCATAGCATTCTCAGAGTAAATTTGGATGGACAGATGCTGTGGCATGTTCCATGGGGTTGTATTAATTTGCAGTATGGGTTTTGCTTGTGGAAAATAAATCTCATGTAGTTTGTGGATGGAGAAACAGTGACAAGTAATAACTAAGTCAGACAAGGAGCTTATGCTTACCAGCTCAGAAGAAGAATGTGTGCTTTAACACAATTTTGGGAAATTATAGAAATGTGAAGCAAGTTATGTTACTTAAAGTCTGGAGAATATCTACTTCAAAGAAGATATTTCCTTAAAGCAAATAAGGCTTAATCCGCAACAAAGGTAGTATATGGTGACTTAGAACACATTGCAGAAATGCAGTGAACAATAATTTAAATTAAATCATGGAAAAATGCATTCCCTAAAATAAGTGATTTTCTGTGGAATTTTGTTGTTTGATTTTTAGTTTACCTTTTATATTTTAACAAATAAAACTTTTCCTTCCTTGTTTACACACAGTTAGAGGTGGGAAGAAAAAAAATAATCAAAACTGCCTGCATTGACCTACCATGTCTGCTAAATCCCAACTCAGTCCCTGGAAAAAAATCCTCAGTTGCTCTTTACTCTATAATTTCTAGTTTTCAGCAGTTCTATCAGATGCAAGCAAAGTAATTTCCACCACATCCCCAGGAGACTATTCCACAGTCTAACATACCTCATTCTAGGACGCTGAGATATTTTTTTCACAATTGTATTTTAATTGATCTTTTAGAATAGCAGGTACTATCTCAACTAAACTGAAAAGAATTGCAGAAGTCTCTAAGCAAAAGCCTCCTCAAAAAACAAAGCAACTCCTTGACTGGAGATGTGTCAAGCAGACATAGAGTTCGCAGAGGAGAGAGACAGGAGGAAAGTAATAATCCCTTCGTAAATATCCTTCCTTGAAAGGAAAAAAAATAGAGTAAGAGGAATTTGGTGTCATTTCCTTTGATATGCTGTTCCTGGTTTCCCTGGGTGCTGTATAAGCTGTCTGCAAAAGCCTTGTGTGACTCCCACTGGCACAGGAAAGGTGTTTGTGGCAAACCCCCGCAGCCCTCCCGTGCTTGTCCTGGGAGCCTCAAGCTGCAGCCAGCTCAGCAAGCTCAAAGCTTGCTCTGACACGAAGAACTGGATCAGCACGGAGTCCATCAGACAGAAATGTTTGTGGCTCATATGACAAACCTCTTGGAAATGAGTGTGATTGATCTGGGATTAATTCTTCTCTATCTTTCCCCACGCTTTGCTTTCTCCCCAAAGAACAATTCACATATGAGCCGCATAAAGGTGACAAACTGCTGTTCGGCGGTGCAGTCACTGATGGAGAGGAAAAGGTAAAATGAAGTGCACAGTTAACAGGAAAAAATTTCTTCTGAGATCAGTAACTCTTCTTCTTTAATAGTCCGTCAGCCCAAATGAGTATAAGCATCACAAGCAAGGAGCTTTTTAAAGGGATTATATATTTCTTACTCCACAAAGAAATTACTCAAACACATAATTTCAGCAGTCACTCCCAGTAACTATAGAAAATGTCCAAAGCCTCGGGGCAGACACAACCCCCAAATCCCAAAAGCTATGAAAATGCCTGTATGCCAGTGGTGAAAACTCTTTCTGGACGATCAAGAGCAGAAATTATTTTAGCAAAGGCTAAACAGATAAAGCAGCTGAATAATACTAAAAGTGAAATCCCATTAATATTTATGGATGATATATGTTAACTTACAGGAATCGTGTTTTCTAATTTTGCTGAGGAAACTTATTAATGAACCTCGCTTTTCTGAACTTTTGTCTTTTCTTAGAATTGCAAGAGATGGAAAGTTGCCATTAAAATTACATTCTTGGTACCGTTTTCTGCTCAATAGCAAGTAGAAGAGAAACCTGAAGCTTGTCAGTCTTCCAAACCTCTCTAAATGCATTGAATGATAATGACATTAAACAATGGTATTATTGTAAAATATAAATTGTATTCTATAATCCCTTGGAATCTTCTGTTTCTGGTGCAGTCCTGACAGAGCATTTCTGTAATCTAAATGGTGAATCTGAAGACTGATCAAATCAAGCTGGGGATCAGAAAGCAGAAGTCCAGAGAAATACAGACTCTAAGCAGCACCCTCCCATGCATTTAACTTGTCCTGGTTTTAACTGAAAGTTTCAAATATTTTTCATGCCTTTTCTTTAGAGAATATATCTCTGTTGTGATTGCAGTCGTTCAGAGTCTGACAGGTTCCATCTGCAGGTCTCATACCTTGCTGTGACAGGAAGTGCAGCTCTGATTGTCCCTACCCTACTCTGGCCCCTGTTTCACCTTGCACAGTGCATGTGTTCATGCCTTGCACAGGGCCAGGCAGAAACAGGAATGCGTAAAGGAGAAAGGAGAGGGAGAAAGTATAAATAAAGATCTCAAAGGAATCTATGCACATTAACCTTAGGCTGGATCCTAGGGATCATACCAGCATGGAAACAAATCAATGTATTGCATATTTCTTAATGGAGGAAATTGCTCTTCATGTGTTTGATTGCTCTGATGTGTCAGTGGATTGAAGGGAAAAGCTGGGAGGTGACCAGCTGCCAGTGCTGGAGTCTGTGCCACTTACTGTCTGACTTCTGGCTCTCTGACAAACAGAACAGACCAGACCTGAGTGACACATGAACCTGCATGTATTCATCTGACTTTCTCGTAACCCCTAGAGAGGGTTACAGAGAGATACAGAGGCATAGATGTCTCTCTTACTAGAGAGACACGGGGTACAAATATTTGTGTGCTGCCGCCTGGTCCTTCAGAGATTTAAGCAGGAGATACCTGTTCAGTAGCAACTCATCCATACTGGCCCATAAGCTGCCAAGGTTGTTGAAACTCCCAGTGGACTGATTATCAGGGCTCTAAAAGGCCTGGAAATGATGAAGAAGATGGCTTTTTCTCAGCTTCTGACAAGGCCAGTGGCACCACGTAACTTCTTATTGTATGGGAGAGGTGGGAGGCATCTTTCCAGCTGTGTAGTGGAGCATGATGAAGGGATCTTGAGCTCAGCCTGAGCAAGCTGGTGTCTACATGCAGAGCAAAGCAGGGCAGAGATTGCTGGTTGGATGCAGGAGCATCACAGCTGGGTTAGCACGGCAACATGCCAAGATTATCCCAACTCCTCAACAGAGCTTGCTGTATTTTCCAGTTTCAGGAGCTAATTTGCACAGTATGAATTCTGGGACAGCTTGCCTTATCCACT
Organism: Ifrita kowaldi; assembly: GCA_013398055.1. Classification (NCBI taxonomy): domain Eukaryota; kingdom Metazoa; phylum Chordata; class Aves; order Passeriformes; family Cinclosomatidae; genus Ifrita; species Ifrita kowaldi. Next base: position 1,914,852 of record VZRS01008529.1, read on the forward strand.
GGACTCATTAAAAACTCTCCTTGATCAATGATCAGAGGACACTATGTTTTTATTTCTTCTAAAACTCATTAAATTGTTATATTTTATCTGAATATTCTTTCAGCTAACCAGGAAAGTCCATATAGGGAATGCTTCAGAAATCCTAAACTCCACCACGGCTCATGTAACATGAACCGGCTCCATGTATAATTGTTCTGCCTATCAGGCACTAATAATTCTCTTTACATCCTGATCAAAGAAAGTAAATATGACCAACAGCTATTGGACTTCATGAGAGTGATGCTGAGCACAGTGTCTAACTGTCCTGACATGTTCTTTTATATAAGTCCAGGCCCCTCGAATTTCTCACAAAAAGCTAACAATAAACACTACAACACTATAAAATAGCAGTCTTTCCAATGAAATAAAAAGCTTTGCATTTATTGGTGCCCTGGGTTTTAACTTTCATATTTTTCAATTCCTGTACTGCCTAGTGTGTAACTCTGAAGTTTCTTGTAGCCTGTTAACTTCTCTCTCATGCTCGGTAGACATAACAAATCCTCTCCAGGCCTGCTCTCCAAGGACATTCAGACCATCCTGGGCCCAAAAAGTTTAAACCAAAAGCTTCTGACAGGGGGGCAAACTTGGGGAAACATCATTAACTGAAGGTTTAATTGGAGAATTAACCCTGATATGCAAATGAACCAAGCTTATATAAAAGTGTGAAGAACTCATGACCTGTTGTCCATCTTGAGGTCCACTTTGGCAGTAGCCTCTGGCTCCCCAGGGGTACCTTTGAAGGCCTTTCAAATAAATACCTACCTTTATTCCCTTGCTCCTGTCTAGTCTCTGTCTTTAGGTGGCCACTTCAGGCATCATTACGACTTGTGGTATTCAAATACGATTAATTTTTTTCAATTATTTTTTAAATGAAATCTCCCTGAATTGCTCTACTGACATCTTCAAAGCAAGAAGCTGTGAAGTTCTACAGGCTGCAGCTCTCATTGGAAAGTAAGATGTGTACATGGTCATAACAGCTAAAGGTGAAAGATAAGGAACAGGGAACCTCCTTTTTGCCCATTAAAGGTACATCTGGCTTGGTCCAGAGGAGAGATTGGTATCTTAGTGATTTGTATTTATGGCATATGTCTGCATTAAGGAAATAAGGATTTGTGCCTTTTAAACACCAGTTTGTACTGATTTTTTTTTTCCACAGAATCCACAATCCAGTCTTTTTTTTTTTCTGATTTTCCTGGGAAAACACATTCTCCAATTCCTTGCCTGGAGAACTGAAGTGTTTTTAAACTCGTATTCTGATTTTTGTCTTACTGAAAAAATTAGTTTGCTGCAGAAAAAAAAAAAGAGGGAAGAGTCACAAGATAAAAGCAAGAATTACACAGAAAAGCAGTCTTGCTAAAAAATAACATAGAGTGGGTTGGGAAATGTGTAATAGCTTCATGGATTGTTGCTCTTACTGCAGAACAACTTTTTCTATACCACAGCTTAAGAAGCCATCTGCCTTGCCAGAGTCTCATCAAGCATTAATTGGTAAATTATGAAGAAAATCTTCCTTAAACCAAACTGCTGCCAGATGTGGCACAGGTTAAAGGGCTCCAGAACCCCAAGGTTCCCCATTTTCAGCAGAAGTTTGCTGTCAAATGATTCATTCCTCTTTCCCCTCTGTAATCCTGTCACACATTCAGTACCCTTTCTTATTCCCTTCTCCAGTGTTTGCATTTTATATGTCTGTCTATTTTTTTGTCTTCTCCATGACTACTTTGAAGAAATACAAGACCTTTGAAATGGGTTTGTTCATTTTATTGCAACACAGTATCCTTCTTAATCTCCTATCCTTATCTACTGGTTAGTGCTGTTGGGAACTATTAAACACTTGCAGCAGTCTGAGCTGGCTGCACTTCAGGACTGAGAGAAGTTGCACTCTAATATCTCTCTGGAAGTGAAAGTCTCTGGGCAAAGAGGAAAAAAAATAATGGGAAGCTATTCCAGTCTAGTATCTCTTCTTCTCACTTTTGTCATGTGAGAGAATGTGGTTTTGAACGATGGGATACACACGGGGGAGAATGGGAACAAGAGGTGGATCTAATATGTATTTATAACTCCAAGGATTATTTGATAATCATGATAAGAAATCATTGGGAGTGCTTATAATGATAACTCTTTAATATGAGAACTGATACTTAAACAGCAGAGGAAAGAATAAGAGAAGAAAAAGAGACAGAAACATAAAGGGTGTTGATTGTTTTCCTGATTGCATTTATCCATTGCTAGTAGAACCAGTTTAACACCACAGGAGATGGATGCCCCACTCAGGCAGACCTATGGCCCATCCTGCCCTGGCTCTACCTCCAACCGTGGCAGTACAGTGGTAATTTGGCAGAAGATCAGGACACTGGTCACTCTGTGCAGTCAGTCCTTGGCCTTGGTCTTGCTCCAGCCTTCAGGACTGTTCTGTGTTAGAGGGTACATCCCTGTCTGGGCCCTTTTACCCATCTGTTTCTGGATCTCTGGTCTGTGGTTGTCTAAGCCTTCTCTGAACCTGCTCCCGCAGGTCTGACAGCAAGCATTCCCTGCCACATAAGGTAGTATTTTTCCATCTCTTTTAAGCCAATCGCTGTCTTGCCTGAGTGTTCCCTATTCCTAGTATTGCAGGATCCACCACCTGAATTATTTAATCAGCTTTAATTTTATTCCCCTTGTTGTCATTTTTAATTCAGATTGAAGAGTTTCTCTCTCTCCAGTCTTCCCTCATAAAGCAGATTCTCTGACTCCTCCATTATTTCAGTTTCCTCTCTTTGTACCTGAAAGAACACACTATCGTCAAGTCTCCAAAATATTTTGTGGTCTGTTTTGGTTTTTTGCACAAGCAAAGGAATATATTCAAACTTTAAATGTATCTTCGGATATTTTCTGACACGGGGCCAGACTATTGTTTTTGCTGAACCTTGACTCTATTCGAAAGCTAAAGACAGAGTATTCGGTATTATCACCTGTTTTCCAAGTCTGTTTTCTAGTACTTAACCATTGAACAGCACCTGGAAAAAGTAGTTCACAAGTATTAGAAACGTGTCTACTTATTCTTTTTTCACAAATGTCACTAAAACTTTGTGATCTGCGTTATCTACATTTCTCTTACATATCAAAGCACTTAAGAATTTTCATGCCTCCAGATGCAAATGGAAACTCTTTTTCTACTCATTCTTATCACTTATAGATAAGGTCCTGAATGTATTTGACTTGCCTGCCATGACTAATATACCTTACAGTACAAGTAGGGCCTGATAGCTTGCTTAAAGGCATTTCTTCAACATTCTCTCTAGCCCTTTCGAGTATGCCTGTATCCAGTGTTTGATATTTTCCTATTCCCTCACATTACCATTATTTTTTTTCTGCATTAGCAGTTTCAGTACCCAGTATAGATACAGACTCTTCCAGCCCCCCACTCACAGTTCCCATACATCTTTGTATACTTCCTTCCTGTGCAGATGGAGATATACTGACCTGTAAGTCATGGGGATCTGTCTGCATTCTTTCTTCAGTCACTTAGAGGAAAACTGGGTTATTTCTTTTAATTTGTGTTTCTATCCAGAGACTTTTAAACTGCACATCAGGTTTTTGCCATCTCTCTGTGTTTTCTGTTGTTTATTCCAATCTTAAAATATAATCTATATTAACTCTAACATCTCTGTTGTCATCAAAAATTTATTCTTTCTTGTTTTGAAATACTTCAGGCGCAAGGTGTGAACCAAAATATATTTTGGGTAAACAGTGTCTTAGTAATGGCTGCTCAAAGTCCACAGACATCAATTATTTTTTTGGGAAAAATAACCTGCTCTTTCCCCTGTCCCCAGTGTAATGTGTCCAGAAAGAGTTTCCTTTCAACAATCCAGTTTCATTACTTGGGCCTTAAGCAGTGCAGTCTGTCTGTAACACTTGTGTGAGTCTTGTTGTGACAGAGACAATATTTTTGAAGTGTTTTTCAGGAGAACTCTTTCCCTGCCCACCCCCCCAGGTTTTTTGCTGGCAGAGACCTGCAACATGGTTCAAGGAAAAGAGAACAAAATACAGACTCATTAAAATGCCTTGTGGATAATCCAGTCTGTCTGATGTAGTGTAACATACTGACCCACATACCAGTGACAATCTACCTCCTCCCTGAAGGGGCACACCCCTAAAAGTGCCTGGGCATGGAGAAAGGTATGTAGGATGACTGAGATTCCAAACAAGAAAGAAACAAAATCCTGCATAAAATGTAGAAAGCTTTCATGTTGCACTTGGACACGAAAGAACCACGCAGACACCTTGTCAGGAGAGAAGCAAGGAAGCAAGAGCGGGTCAGAGCCCCGCGCTTTATTATATATGTTCTTAAAAATCACCGTGGATTGGAGGGAGAAATTACCACCCCTCAATCACACTGGTTAAAGGGAAGATCCATCAAATGTTTCTGCCTAGGAGAATGGAATGAAAACAATAAAGGACAGTTAACAAAACATGGCTATGTTTACAGAAAATGCGTGAGAAACTGTTACAGCAAATGAAAACATCGAAGAACTGCAAAACTCAGGGCGACACTTCCACTTCTTTCTCTTTCCCAAACATTCCTCAGGAAAAATACTTTGGGTTTTTCCTTTTGGCAGTTCTCTACCTGGCTGTTTTGTATCTCATAAACCTGGTCCCTGGCTGCTTTTATAGAGGCACTCAGAAAAATATGGCCATTCTTGGTGTTGTAGATAATTGTTAAGCATTTGCTCCTTTGCAGAGATAGTGTTATCAGCACAGGTAGTATTCTCGGGTGTTCTTCCAGCCTTTGGAAAATACTTTTACTGTAATCTGCAGGCAATTTTCCCTCTAATGCCGTAGGCATGTGCTGCTCCTTTTGTGGCTGTTTACCAATTCTCTAACAGATTAATAGGAGAATAGTTCACTCGGTGACAATCTGAAACTTTAAAACACCCTCAAATGCCTCATTATGGACCAAATAAAATAGTTTGTTATCTGTGAATGATTAGTCCCTCTCATATCTTCCTTGCTCCATTGCCTTTAAAACGCTTATCTCAGGGTGCATTTATTTGCTTGTGCTGGCCTGGTTATAGCTACCGTATTCCTTCAGTGGGAGCTTACTGTATTTTCCTCATTTGCAGTAATCAGTGAATTTCCATGATCTACAATCATAATAAGTCAGTTGAGGCATGTTTTTCGGGAAACTAATTTCAGTTTCTAGGGCTGGGCTGTCATCTCTACTTCTGTCATGTTATGTAAGATGAAACAAATCACAATGCTGGGCAAAGAAGTGATTGAAAGAGCAGGGCTAAAGGGAGAAGGATTTTTTGCGTCACTTTTCTGAAGAACAAAGCTGCTCAGCTGTACTGCAGTGCATCTTTATAATGGTTTTACCCGCTTTTCATTAAAAGGTTGAAGCATTGTTGTTCTCAGGCCTTTTCAGACCTTCTAGGTTGCCATAAGCTGCTTTAGGACCAGCACAGCTCACCTGAGTCACTTCAGTGCGTTGCACAAGATGTACACTGCCGTGCTTTCCCCACAGTCAAAGAAACAAGGGACAGGAGAAGGTGAGGGTAACAACTGAGGTGCAGCCAGGAGTTCACTCTCCTTGCCTTTGTCACGAGGACTTGCATAGGAATGCCACCTATAAAAGAACCATGGAGAGGGATTTTCTGATGGGTTGGTGGTTTTTTTTGGTTTGGGTTGGGTTTTTTCCCACTCAGATACAAGGTCTAAAGAGAAAATCTAAGGTCTTTCCACTGTGGGGAAGAAGGCTCTGGCTAGCTGAAACCCTACAGAATGAAAAAATAGGATGGGAAGTACCTGCAATAACAACTGTGCTTAACTTTGGTCAGGACATCAATATTAAATCATCTGCACTCAAAGAAGCTTTGAGGTGCTCTCTGGCAATAAGATAGACATAAGCAGCATTTTTGGTGCCCCTTCTCCAGTATCAAGAACTGGCCTTTGGCACTGCAGGCTTGTTGCTGAAGGAAAAGAACAAGTGCTGCATCTAACCCTGAGGCAGTTTCCCAGCAGTTTTCAGTTCAACTATTGATCAATTCTGGTCCTGTAACTAAGCATACCCTTAGGTAGCATGAATACAATTTTTTTTAGCTATTACTGAAAGAAGTAGGAAGAGAAGAGATCAAGTCAGCCAATTTTTTACTGATCTCCTAAATAATCCTGAGGTAAGTACAACAGAATGTGGTAGACAAATGTGTCTATGCACAGATACAAAAGAACCACGAATTTAAAACATTTCTACAGCATATAATATAATTTATATTAACAAATGTGACACAAATTTAGAATAATGGAAAATTTTTGACTCTTAAAGACATCTGGACGTCATTTAGCCCAGCCCCCAACCCAAACTGGGCTCAGCCAGAACAGGATCTTGGTTCAATACCTTGACAAATTGAGTTTTAAGCATCTCCAAATTTGGAGCTTCCCAAACTTTTCTAGGCACCTAGAGAAGTCCTAGTGTTTGACCTCCATTATGGTGGAAAAACTAGAGCTTCACATGTCCCAACCTGTTCTTTTCACTACATGCCTCCAATAAAAGTCTGGTTCCATTTTCTGTACACTCTCCTGTTAAGCAGAAGACAGAAACTTGAAGACAGGCAAGGGAAAAGACTTAAAAAGAGGTGATAGTGAACCTAGAAATCACAAAGAGTAAAATTTTCAAACCCACTAGCTGTATTTTCAGAGTTACTGAGTGTTGGCAGACAGAGGGCTTGGAAAGACATGGTATTAAGATGATCTTTCACATGAAGAATCTTGGTTTGCAGATGTTCTAGGGAAATAAGTATAAATCTGTGTTTTACGTCCATTTTCTGTTTATTTTGACTCAGATTTTAGAAGATTAGAGTCACCGACTCAGGTTTTTTTGATATTTTCTCTAAATGAAGAATAGTTGCTTTACTTTAACTAAGCACTGGGTGGTTTGGAATTTTGCAGAAATGTGCAAAAGAAGAAAAAAACAACTTAAAGGTTGGATATCAAGTTCAACTGCACACCTGCGTGCTTAGAGAGCCGGTATCTCAGGAAACATTCCAGCTTGATCACATCAGGAGAAGGCAGAGGTGGGCCTTTAGATGTGTCACTAAACTGTCGCTTTCATTCAGCTTTCATGTTAAAGGAAATTAAATACTCCAGTAGGGATTTGCAACAGGTTCTTCAAGTGGTTTTTCTGCCCTGTACCTCTCCTACCTGCACATCCCTCAAAAATGAGGTTAGGAATTGCTAGCACCAGGCTCTCAGCAGCAGGAGCAGGAACTGTGCTAGGGCTCTGTGGTTTCTGCAAGGTAGAAACAAAACACCACAGGGGTGGGTAGTTGTGTGTCGTGCAGAGATAAACCCTGTGCCCAAATTGCCATGGCCAAGAAAGGTTTCACGGGATTAAACCAGTATTGCTGTGCAAGTGCTTTGACTGGAAAGAGCAACTTTTACTACATTTATGAGGAAAAGAGCTCAATTACTTTATGTTCTTTAGATTAGGAAAACTCCCTTCTTTCTTCAAATTACCCTGGTTTGTGCTTTGGGGCTTTTTTTTCCCCAGAACTCAGAGGAAGAAGTTAATATAAAACCAAAGTGGTTGAGTTCTGACCTCCATTAAAAAGCTTGCTAACTTGATGGCAGTTCCTTGCTGGTGTTTTGATTGTCTTGGTCACACCCAAGCGATTTCTCTTGTACAGTTTTTGAGCTGTGCCTCAATTTGTTTTAATGCACGATCTCCAGGAAAAACCACTTCCTTTGGCTTTTATTGCTACTTCATTCTGTGTTTGCTTCCTTGGATTTGTAAGCAAGCAAACATACTGACAAGCAACCTTTAGGGAATTTCTAAGGTCAGTTTAATGAAGGATCATTTGTGATGCTGCTAAGTCCAATGTAGTGTTAGCACTTTCAGGTAAGTCTAACTACACTTTAAGGTAAGGATATTGATGCCATCACTCAGCTCTGATAGCTCGCCATCACAGAATCCAGCCCTTTGGCACTTCTCACATGCAGTACAGCAGCATAATCAATGATTATAAATGCACCATTATGTGCAACATAGTATTTCTATCAGTTAACTTGCAATCCTTAAATACCATGTAACTGAGGTTAACAAGCTAAAGACCCAGTGCTGAGAGAGAATAAGTGTCATTCAGTCCTTCTTCAGCCTCAATTAATATGAGAAAAGGGGTTTTTAAAAAAATTCTTTGGCTCACAAACCACTGAGAGAAATACTTGAGTTGTTTTCCACTGCATTCTTGCTTGCTGAAAGTCTATAAGTACCAATGGATTCCTTTTGGAAATCGCAAGGCAGATGAAAACGTGTGTGAATACCACCAGTGCCACCTAGTGCTGCTCGGCCGGGCGAGGTGTAGTGGTTCCACGTAAACTCAGCTGCTTTTCACAGCAATGCAACCTCACCTCATTTTCCACCCCAAACAGGGCAGGATAGCGCTCTGCCTGTATCATCCTGCTTGCCAAAGTCTTAAGAAATGAAGGTAAAGGCTCCTGAAAATCTTTAAGGTATCATATTACACACTTCCGGGCTTATTTTGCCAGTAGGTTAGCAGGTTGGCAAATGCTTAAAGAATCTGTCTGTATTTTCATGGAAATGCTTAGGATTGGGATTGCCAGCGACTGCATATGTGAACAGCATCTGAGCAAGACTGGGACAGTGACTAGCTGGGTTCTAGCAGGAAAACTGACTGAATATAAAATAGCAACTAAAAACCTTTCCTCTCTGCTATGTTTTATATGCCCTCACCCTAAAGCGTTGTTTTTATCTACTACATCCTTGTGCTTGTTCTCTGAATAAATTTGACTCTCTTATACTGACTTTGCAGCCTTGGGCTTGGTCCTTCCCTTTTATTCAAGAAAATAAACAAACAATATTTACTGTCAAGTTTAGAGAGAAGGTCATGCATGCAGAGTAAATCAGAAAGAGCAGAAGCTGAGAGCTTCACATATGAACTAGTGTCAAGGAATAACCGTCGCTGCCTATAAAAATTATTTAAATGCAGTAAAATACATGAGAACTGGGTTTATGAACTGTCAGGGTGTTGCTTTACTTTACTGTTTCCTCTGTAGAAGAAATATGTTCTTTTTCCACTGCCATGTTCAGGCCTTAGTCAGTGCTGGGATCTGGGTACTGTAGCAAGGGAGGAATGGGGCTACTGAAAGGGCCTTACCCTGCTGTGACTCCTCTTGCCCTTGTGATCATGCCATGCTTCAGTGTTCATTTCTAAGTTCTCCCCTCATGCCTGCAAGGAGGTGTGTGAAGGTTTGTATTTGAAGCCCGTCCATTCCTCCTGCCCATGCTGGAGAGTAGTGTAGCAGAGTGGTAAAGCTTGGAACTCAGGAAGCTTAAGGTTCTTTTCTGATGCTGGCTGCCCTGTGTAATTTCTCCGGCCTGTGGTGGCATATTTACACTGCAAACAGTGTGTGCATAGTGCTGAACACAAGCAGGAATTACTGTTAGTGCCTTCAGATCAAATGGGCCACAGCATTACCCTGCAGTGAAGCAGGGCTTGGTATCCTGGATGCAAGACTGTCTCAGTGAGGCTCTCTAGCTTTGGACACTCAAAGTAGCATTTCTGAGCAGTATCACACTGATCTCACAGGCAGGCCAAGGCAGCTGTTGCTAGTGCTGTTAAGCTGATGCTAGTGCTGATAAGGTTCTTCACAAAAGCATGGAGCTGTCTTTTAAAAAAGAAAGCTATTTGGACTTGGCAACGCAAGGCTCAACACAGGTTAATTTGCCTGAAGCTCAGCACTTACCTGAAATTCAAATGAGACCTCTTCAGAATTCACTTCTACTTGATTTAGCACGGGCACTTTTCACTGTTCAGTCTGAGAGTTCCGACATCACCATGTTGCTGCCTGTTACTCTTGTCTTCAAGAGTCTTCAAGTAGATATTTGGAAATGTTAGGTTCAATCTGACTTCTTGGACTAGGTGATCTTTAAAGGTCCTTTCCAACACAAATCGTTCTATGACTCTTAGCTCACTGATCACAGAATCACAGAATGGATAGGGTTGGAAGAGACAACATACAGGTTTGAAGCTGGAATGTAAATGACTTCACCATGAATCCCTTCAGCCTCAGTTTCACGCATCTCTGAAGTCCCAGTCTGCAAAAAAAGGAATGCGCCTACCTTTAGAAATCTCTGAGATGGAGAAAAGCCTCATTTGGAAATCTTCCTTGATAGAGCTCCAAACAGCTCAACCAGCTCATGATTAGCTATGTTGTGTCTTCAGTATCTTGTCAGTTTGTATGTGTCAACTGGTAAAATCTTGGACAACTTTTAAAGTATTACAAGTCTTAGAAGGAGCAGCTGGAGGGAAGATCTGAGACTGTGTCATCTAACCTGAAGCTCTAGTTGCCTGAAGAAAGTTTTTAGACTGACTGTGGCATCTAAATTACAGGTATAGGACTTCAAAAACTACCAGCCTGAAGAGCTAAGTAGTTTTTGAAGTCCCTTTGAACATACAACTTCTAGCCATCTCTGCCTCAGGTGCTATATCCTGGGAGTGCTGTGAGGATAAATGTTAGATATCAGTGCTCAAATCCTACAGTAAAGAGGGATACATCTTTATCTGCCTTAATGTACTCATTTTAGCAAGGCTTTGATAAGTCCATTGTGACCTAGAACAACCCTGTTTGGTGTGTGCAGGTCAGTGAAGTTCTCAAGGTTTGCAAAATGAGCACAGTAAGTCTTTTTATCACATGTCTCAGCACCCCTGAATGCAGGAGATGAATTGCTGCATAATCCATCCCTTTTTCAATTGTTCTGCCCAAGAGCAGCCTGCTGTTGTTTGAAAGGTCCTTACCTTGGACCTCCAGTGGTGCCTATGAGGAGCCCAGAGTTCATGGGAATTGTTTACTAAACTATATTCAACCTTCTAAGGAAATTCTCAGGTGGTTTCTTGGGCAACACCACTTTCTCTGTCTGAACCACTGATGGTTTCTCTAGTGCTCTACACAAGGAGACACCCCTACAGGATGTTGCTGATGGACAGCATGTGCCATATGCCTCTTCCCATCAGCTTCTGTATGATCCCGTAGCTGTCGTCTCATCCTGTTTTCCAGTACTACCACCTTTTGGGTATGAAGCTGCTTACATCTCTTTTCCTTTTGACTTTATCGAGTTCACACACTGCTGGCCTTCTTCTTAAGCCATGGCTCCAATCGTTAATGCCATGTGGGTGCATGAATGGATCGCTCAGCAGTACAATTTTTGATCCAGATTCAGTGTTGAATTTCTGTCACATTGCTGCCAAATTAGCAAGAGCTTAAGTGGGCTTTAAGCTTTATGCTAGCTTTGTGCTGGCTGTGGAAGGACAGACGATGCCTAATTTGAATAGAGTTAAGCAGGTGAGGACAACAGGTGACACTTGAACTGTCATAGACCTTCTAGGTGCAAAATTAACCTACCAGAGCAATTTCTTAAAGAAATGTGAGTAGGCAACTTCATTTCTTGACAGAGCAGAGTTATAGCCAAAAAGCATTTCTGGTGTGGTACAGGATGCCCTAAAGCTGCATGTACTGCCTAGGTTATAGTCTTATATAAGCATAAAACCTTCCACAAAAAGCCTTGTTTCCACTGTCATTCTAGAAACTTGTTTTTGGAATTAGGTGCTTTTCCAAGTGTTTAAAATGAAAAAACCAAACCAAACCCCCCCCCCCACCAAAGTTTACTGGTCAGTAAATCAATATTCTTCTCTGAGTTGTGGACAGTGATTATTGCTCTCCATGATGCCAAGTTTTGTGACAGTGTCTTTGTATCTTTTGCTTCATTCATTATGCGAGGGTTTTTAACTTTCTGCTCCTTGATATTTAGAATGAACCAAATGATACTTTGAAGCAGCAGACAAAAATCAGATTTTATTGTTCTTTTAAATCAATATTTTTAAAGAGTACTAGAATAATTTTTTTTATGGCACTATTAGTCTAGCATGGCATTGAAGTTCTAATTTATGTGATAATAACAACAATGGAAAACATCCTTTAACAAGATGAAATACTAATGATAATGCATCTATACTAATGATAATGTATCTTCTCATCACACTTTGGCTTTTCTACCAAGAGCTGGAACCACAGAGGTCTGAGAATGAAAGATGCTAAGGACCATCACCTCAAAATAGACTCAGTTTTAAACTGAGGAAAGGATGATCAGAATTAATTTTTATCAGCTAGATTAATAAAGATATGTGGCAGAAAACTAAACCTTTAGGTGGGTGCCAGCGAAAAGAAGCACTACATTTCTGAGCAAGCATTTCCTGAGTGAGACCTGTTGAATGTTGCAATGTCCTTTTCTCAAGAGCATCTATATTGCTTTGCTTCTGCTCGCCTGGACCATCCCCTGGCTCAGAGCAGGTATTATTGCTTTTTCAAAAGCAGTCAAACCCAGAATTGTGGGCCCATTCCTTCTTTCATTCTGCACACAATTCTGGGTCACCGACTCCTGAGTTCAAACAGACAAAAGCAGCACAGATGCCTTTGGCTGAAGTCCTGACCTGCTGAAAGACAAAACTCCCAAACTATTGCTCAGACAACTGTTTAGCCAAGGCCTACATAAAGTACTTTTACAATTCATTTTTTCAAAATTCAGACATCTTGTCTTTCAAAGAAATTCTGGTGAGGACCTTGTTCTCACAGGAATCTAGAATCACAGATGTAGAAGACTTGAAAGGCCCCTTAGAAATAATCTTCTCCATGCTTCCACAGAGAGTCAGGACCCTGGTATGCCATGACCTTCTCTTATAACACGTTTGTTTTGCTGATTTATCAAAAGCATTCAGTAAAGACCATTTTGCATCCTCTTCTGATAACCAGTTCCTGCCCGTCACTCATCTTCCAGGTGCTCATTCCCCTTACATCTCCCTTAGCTCTTCTCTGGTGGAAGCTAAACCACATTGTTCCAATCTTTTAATATAGACAGCCATTTATACACTGAAGTGCACATCAGCATTACAAATAGCCCTCTGCGTTTTATATATCTCAAATATGTCAATATGAAATGTATAATTTTATTGATTGATTGATTTTTTGGAACAGAATCACGTATTTGCTTTGTGGTCCATAACAGTGAAGCTCCTTTTTAGCAGCATTGTCAGTTACTCCCAGCTTTTGTTCAAGGGTTTGGTTCCTCTTTCCTAAATGCAGTGCTCTCTTCTTGTCTCTAAGGTGTCTTGCTGATTTCAGATATTTATCCACTGTACAAAGCCCACTTTGCATTCCAGTCCTGTCATACCTCTAGTCTGATGCCTTCCACAAATACTGCTCTGCATTCTATAAGAATAATGCATAGGGCCAAATTTAGGCTATTATTTGCAAGAAGGACCCTAGAAAGCTCACTCCTAGTCTGCCCCACTTTTACAATGTTAAGAGAACATTTCTTCTGAGGGCTGGGTTTTGTTGTGGTTGTATTTTTTTTTTCTCAGTATCACCCATCCACACTAGCATCATGTATTCTGCATATGTTCACAGTAATGGCATACAGGACAATGTCAGAAATCCTGCTGACAGCAGGATTCATAAGTCACAGTTTTTTCCTAAGCTATTTGGTCAGATGTTCTGGTAAAATGGAATAAAATGAACTAAAAAACAGGACAAGTAAGGGTTTCACAAAGTTTGCGTTGGACCACTCCATTGGAATGTTTCTCAGCGCTTTACAAAATTCAGACTTTGAAACAAGTATTTAGCAGTTTGTTTCAGAATTCTTCTTAAAAAAAAAAAAAAAGTATGCTGATTATTTTGTAGTTTTCTTAGGTTCTCCTAAGTTCAGGTTTTCCTCACTCAGTCCCTCGGGATATCTCCACCCTTTATCACTTTTTGACACTGACTGCTTTAAGATTGTTCTTTGAATATTGGAGATTTCATCATACATCTCTTATGTAAGTAAATCTAATTTTTCTAAATCTTCTTCCTCTTTTACCTGAAGATGGAACAAAAGGCAATTTCAACCCAGTCTTCCTCACAGCACCTGTTGATTGCTTCTTTTCCCATCAGGCACGGGGTTTGTATTCTCCTTTGCCTCCCTGTGCTTCTCACATGGTTTGCTTATTTCATTCTGTCTTTTGCTAGCTTTCTCTTGTGCAGTACTCTTTTGTTTTTATTTTTAATTGTATATTTTCATGCTTGGGCTGTTCCTTTATAGTCAAATGCAGCTATGTATCTCGTTTCTGCTTTTTTTGTAGTGCCTTTTTGATATTCAGATCTGTAATGATCTTCTGATACAGCAGTAATATTCTCTTACAGTGCTTCTTATCATTCATCTGTATTGCGGTGCTTCATCACTGTGTCTTTAATAAAGTCTCTCTCAGTACTACCAACTCTCAACAATACACCTTTATCCTTAGGATTATATTCCTGACAAGAATCTTCCCAACAATTTTTGAACTTGTTTTTGTTTAATTCCATTGATCCTTACTTTGCTGGTTTCATACTGTCCTTTACTTAGCACTTGTCTTTTGTGATACTTTATAAATGTTCAGACTTTCCAGCTAGTCCTCCCAAGTATTAATGAGGGGAGAAATAAATGCCTATTTCTCCTAGTACTATATTGCCCCACAACGTTTTGTTTCCGTTTAACTTTGAGCTTGAGTGGGTCCCAAAAGCCATTTTGCCCTTATGGTTAAGCTAATTTGGCACAAGTGTTGTTTTTGGCAATTGTGTGTATGTTCAGTCTTGCAGCAGGGAAATGTGTACGAAAGCTTCTACCCTACACTTAGTGCAGGGCAGAGGCACCGGGGCTGCTGCTGCCCTCCTGTGCAAAGCTCTGCTGTGCCCTCCACTGTTAGGTGATTTGGGAGCTAGGGCATCCTCAAGTGCAGAAGCTGTTTGATCAGCTGCAGACGGCTTTTGCAGAGGTGGGTGGCACTAAATGCTCCTTTGGTTGGCAGAGAAGAAAATTGACTACTTGGGGATACAGGTATGTGTATATAAACACGCATCCCAGCAAAGTTATGGATTGCTCTTGCTGTACAATACCATCCTAGAAAATATAATGTGCTAACTTCTGGCTACCTGTTCTTACCAATGCCGTGCTTTGTATGTTTTAATCTGTCCCCAAAAATGGCTGAATTAATTCTCTGCTTCCAGCTAAAAATCTGTAATAGGCTGCTGCTGGGAAACACCTCTCCCTTTCATTTTTTTTCCTCTTTCATAGCTTCTTGCAACTCTGACTCTTCTCTCCAGTGTAAACTTAGAGCAACCATTTCCACATATGCTTTGAAGCCCTTTCTCTCTGTTTTCCTTGCTTGTCATTCCTGGTCATGCTGAGTACTAACCTGCCAGTCCTACAGACTGGCCCGTTGTTCCTGGAGTTCTGAGAGTTTCATCCACGTACTATGATTTCAAATTCTTCCTGTTTTATTAGCAACATTCCTAACACCTGGGAATAGAAGGTCCCCTTATTGCTCTCCCTGGTTTGCCTTGTCCTGTCAGTATCAGCTGCCCGTTTACAAGGACGATGGTTTTCTCTTTTACGCTAAGTCTTCCCATCAGTACCTTCTTGCAGGGTGCCGGCTCATGGTCAGTCAGGCCAGTGTTCAATACCACCCAAGTATCCTTGCATCCTACATCCTCAGGATCCATGCTTTGGAAACCCACTCTGCAAACTCAGTGCTGTGCACCGATTTGTAATAATAGATGAGATTAAAGCAGCCCTGCAAATCCAACAGGGAAATGGTCTATCCCAAGCACCATCTATGCTTGTTTGCCATTTATACTGATAATTAAAAACTAATGATGGTTGCATGTCTGCCAAGAAACAAATTCCCTTGGTTGAACGGGTGAGAAGAATTTTGCAAGGCAAGATTAAATTGTGCTCCGTTCTCTGCTGGGATCTGAGTCAACCTTTTGTTTGTGAACTGAGAAATTAGTTGCTCCACAATGGAATCAGACTTTAAATTAGTGAAAGATTGTGTTGTCACTTCACTTTCAGTGACTCGGCTGGCAGAACTATGTCCTTGATTACCTAGACAACAATTACCCTTCATCATTCCATCCTTCCTCACCAATTAAATTTTTCATTCTCACAGAGCATCCTATTTCTATTTTAAAAATTTGAATGATTTGCACCTGTCATCAGAGAGAATTGGAGTCTTCATCTCCAAATAGGCCTTGGGTGCCCTCATGTGATATCCAGTATTTTCCTGGGGACTGTGATTTTCTGGGCCATGGGCAACTGTTCACTTAAAACTTGACTGAGACCACTGAGCTTATGTCAAAGTGAACCATCTCAATTTTGGCTACTCCTCCTGAACACAATTTCAGTCAGCTTTGAAGAGTAGAGATCATCTAAGCTGTTAGTTGCATAGCGTCTGAAGCTGCAAAAATAGTTCAGTAAAATGTCCACTATATCCATTTATAAAATTATTTTTATTCTGTTTGTTGGTATCCTGTTTGTTGCTCTAATGCTACACAAAGTTGCCACCCTTCTAAAAAAAAGAATTCTGATTAACTTCTGCGTTTCTGAACGCATTGATCCAGAATAAGTAATGAATATAACCAAGTATTTTACTAATTTCTTTGCACCCATTAGGACTTGCTAACAATCTTTACTAATCCTGGAATTGTCTGAGTGTAACAATTTTTGGTTTTCTTTTCTTGTTGTCATGGCCCTGTTGCCTACGTAGACGGTTCCTCTCTGATCTCTTCTCCTCACTGCGCCTTCCCAATCCCTTCAAAGCTGAGCCAACATAATAGTGGCTGCAGAAAGGGGAGAAGAGGAAAGTGAAGCAGTTTCTATCCTTCTTCCCTTCTTTAAGGCTATTCCCAGTTGTATGACCTCCATGGATCTTCCCTCTCTAGAAAGAAACACAGCACAATGGAAATTGTCAAGCTTGCTCAATGCAGGATCCTGAGCTCATGGGAAGAGTGGTCCATCAACAGTGACACAGCATATGGACTTTGCATGGATAGAGGGGTTCACATGGATAACAAATTACTTGCAATTCTGTTCAGAAGACCCACTGTGAGCAACCAACCAGCTCACAGAGATGGCTCTGTGTTATGGCATTTCTTGAAACATCAGTACTGTAACACAGTGCATTGTCTGGCTCTCTTTAATAATCTCCTTTATAACCTGGAAGATTTACTCACAACCTGTCTAACAATTATCAGGGAGCAAACCTTTATGTATATAAGAATTTGGAAACCAAAAGGACTTTCAACAACTTGCTTTCATTTTAAAAGATTTAAACTAAACCCCTATTCCTCAGATGTTCCTTAGCTTGACACAAGTTTCGGGAGCTCAGAAGCACAAATCCTGAAGGTGCTAGGCAGCCACAGTTGCAATCAGGTCTCTATCTTTGAAAGGGTAAAGCTTATTACACCAGTCTGAGAAGCGAGGGGAAGAATCTTGTCAATCTATCTAACGCTTTTAACCTTTAGGAGGTAACTTTTTTGGTTTATGGTACAATTACAGGAAAGTGTTAGTACTTATATAATTGAATAAGATTGACGATGTTCCTTTTGCTTAGAAGCAGCATATAAACCTGTTCCTCTATTCAGACAGTTAATATACTAAAACTGTTGGGTAAAACCAGGCCTACCACTCCATTTTGGTAAAGATCACATCTCCCCATTAAAAATGAGATTTACCACTATTTACAAATGCCTTTCAGTTCAGCAGCCAGCTTTATACACTGATTATTGCTCTGACTTTTAGTCCAGAAACGAGGCCTGTTCTGCTTAACTTTGCATAAAGAATGCTTTCAAAAAACAGTCTGGATTACAGGTTATATCACTTCAGAGTGGCTTCTGTCCTGATGTCCTCATCAATTCACTCTCATACTCTTCTGACAGTACTCCTTTGTAGTGAACCCATGCTGATAATTCCCTTTTTTAATGAGCCATTTTTCTCCATATCTTTCTAAGAAGATTCCCAAATATCTCTTTGGGAGAAGAAATACAGTATATCTCTCCAGAGATAGAAGAAATAGGGAAATCTCTCAAATGAGATACTTTACCATTAAATTGTTTCTAAGTCATCCCATTGCCTCTGTTTTCATGATAGACTGTGCAAAGAGAAACACAAGTATGGAATGCAGTTGGCTAAATATTTGAGGAGAGGGGATTAGTTTCTTCGGTCACACTGTAACCCTCATGTCTGTGGGTGACTTTTATGTGGGCACTTTGGGCAAGGCTTGGTGATTTGGAAGCAGGATGATATGCTTGAGAGCCCACCATGACAACATAGCAAATTCCTAACTTTTGCTAATGCTTCCAGTAATGACCTAAGAGGAACATGCTGTTATGCTGAGCATTAACATATTTATCACTCGAGCAGTCATGCGCAGAGTCTTGGCAGGTCAGGCACTCATCATGTGGGGAAGTGTCATTCTCCAGAGCTCCTTGACATGGGATGACCCTTGATCTTGCAGAGCTGACATTTCCTCCTTTGCCTCTCCTATTAGCTTTTTTATCTTGGCCTGTCTCTAGGGCTTGTTTTTTCCCTAAATCTCTAATGCTTTTACTCCTTTGCTTTAAATTTGCTTGCATTGACCTTGTCTCATCACTTCACTGTTTATTTGTTTCTACTTTTTCCCCTTGCATGGCTTATGAGCTCTCTCCATTAAGAACGTAGGTGGCAGGATAGCTTTTGCTCACAGTTAAAACTCTTTTGACTGACATAGGCCCTAGGTCACAACACCCTAAAATATGTCTATGTATTGGCTCATATGGAATGGCAAGTGACAGAAAAGTAGTTCTGTGTCTTCTGCAGCCAGAGATTGTAAAGAGAGGGCTTCAGGAAAAAAAAAAAANTTAGGAAGATCCTCCCAAAATATAAGCTCAGTTTGTCAAATTTATTAACCTGACCAGAGAGATAGGATATAGTCAGTACTGTAGTACTAAATAGCTCAAATCAAGGATGTGAAAGAGTAAAGGAAACAACAGAACTTTTAAATTTTTGGAGCAAAGCTGATTTTAAAATGCAAATCCTCTTGAATATTTGGTATTAAAACCAGGGTGGCCATTTTTCACTCCTAGTATGTATTGCAATTATAGTTGTAAACCATAGGGTAAGAAAATATCTCTGTAGAGATCCCAGGAAACTTGACTATGAGGCTTTCTTGCCGATTCTCTTCTCTATTATTTTGGCCAGTTAAGACACTCCTGCAGTCTCCTAAGGGGCAGTGCTATGGTTCCAAAGTGTCTGTGGTGTTTTAGACTTCGTGTTTCCAGGCCCTGCATATATCATTATGCACTTAAGTTAGAGAAACACTATCGGCAATGTTGCATGCATTAGATGATTTTCTACATGTACAGCGTATTTAGAAAACAGTGGCTTTGGACTGTATGTTACAAACAAAATTCAGTGACAGATGTACAGAATTGAGGCTCTTAAATCACTATTTTCTATTAAATAATCACATATTTCATTGCTCTATTTGGCTTCTAAATTGCACATTTCATTTTGGATTTGATGAAACTGGTATATTGCCTATTAGTTATGAATCCAAAAACTGTCAGCATGTTTTAAGTGAATATGCTGATTAAATAGTGATTAAACAGGAAAGAATAACTGGGTCCTCCTACACAGACCAGAAAACAGAAATATTTTTTTACAGCAGAGACCCATTCAGCTTCCCACAAACCATCTATGTGAATCCCCTGCACAGATGAATATTATGGTTCTTAGCTCGGAAGCAGAAGTGTGGGGTGACTATAAAAATTTCAAGGTTTTAGAGCTGAAAACTTAACTGCCATTGTCTTATTTTGGTCTATCTTTTCCACAATTTTTATTCTATATATATAACTTTAAAAAACCCAGAAAAACCCCATCACCACTGAAACATCTCTTCATTTTCTTGCTTCGCTCATTTTTTTCTAGAGATATGTCAGGAGCTTGGCAGCTTTCCATGAAAAGCTATTCCCACTTCTGCTGCTGCAAAATTCCTGATTCTGATGCACAACAATTTAGTAAAAAGGAAACCTCCAAATATAACTTAAATGTACCATTCAAGTATTTCCAACAATTTATAGAAACTCAGTACAGTTCCCAGTGGTGTGACAACCAACAAATGCATTCTCATCCTTGTTCCTCCCAAGGAAAGGAAAACCAGGGCTTATTTCAAAAATTGGTGGAAGATGGATGCTTCAGCTCCATTGCAGATCAGCAGGATCAAAGTGCCCATTTCCCTTCAGCACCCTTGGCCTCCATGAAAACCCAGCGTGCACAGAAATCGCCTCTAAGACACTATTCAGGGATAACGCTATTGGAGGAGGCAGTCCTGTCTAAGATCTGTCTCCATATAAAGTAATGAGAGGCTTGAAATCTGTCCCCCAGCTCTGCTAATCTTGCTAGGATCAATTTGTTCGGATGTAAATGGCTGCTGTTCATCGGCTGTTTAATACTGAAGCCCCACAGTCCCTCTCATTAATAAAGACTCTCAAAGAAAACATGCTGTGCTTTTATTTGTACATCTTCATCTTCTTACTCATTATAAGTAACAGTTTTACTGAGTGTTTCAATGCCTAATCATGTCGTTGTGGGGTTTTTTTCCCTTCCAATCCATAGTTGTGGTTTAATATACCATTACAATTTAAAGCCCCTGTAAAGAAAAAGTGGTTCTTATCTTCTGCAGAAATGACTTTCATTAAGCATGTTCCGACAGTGGATGGGAGCGTGGAGGTACTCAAGGAAAAGCTGTAAATTGTGGTGCTGTTAACTGCAAGCACACTAGAAAGCATAGAAACCTCAACAGCTTCAGGAATAATGAGTCAAAATGATGATTTTTGCTTTAAAGCTGCTTGCAAATAAAGGCAGCAGTGTTTTCAGACTGGCACCTGACTCCTGCTAAACTTTGATGAGAGTGTGCAATCTCAGGGACAGCAAGGGGGGTGTGTCCCAAAGCCAGAAAGCCTGACACCACACACCTAGCAGATTGCAGCCTGATTTCCTGGGGATACTGTGTAGTTTGTCACCTTCTGTTCCAAGCCAGTGGCTGTGGTTTAGAGATCTTGGCTGACTTATGCTCTTAGAGAAAAAGTCAAGAGATTTATGTTTACTCTCAGTTGTGATGTTCCATTATCAAGCTCAGCAGCAATCTAGTGACTGCAGAAGCAGAATAGATTAGGAAGCCGCTAGATGCTACAGTGAACAGCCAGCATGGTTCCCATCCAGCAAAAGAAAGCTCACACCCTTGCTCTTTTACTTTCCTGTTTTTCTTTCTGCAGAATTGTCCTAAATAGAAGAGAAATCCTCTCTGAAAAAGATCCAGCAGAGCTCACTGTTAGAAAATTGGAGTGGTATTCAGCCTAAATGTCCTGAATTCTCTTCATTGTTTTCTCTTCTGTTTCCACTTTTGTGAAAATTACAGTGAGAGAGTCGTCATTTATTTATCTTGATAATATACAATATGATACTCTTAGTCACACAATGAACAGACACAGGAATATAAACCAAGGCAGAATCCAGCTCATTAGATTCTTTGTAGATTTAAGTTTGTCTTTGCGGATTCAGCTGTAATCACTTAAGTCCGGGGCCTTCTTACTTCATGTGAAACAGTGACTTCCTAAGCAGCCCAAGCAGCACCAAGTCTGTAAGGTGACCAGGAAGATGCAAGACTCATTGGTGAGCCGGTCACTTGTGACAGGCAAAATCCCTGCATAGTTAAATATCAAACACAAGATCAAAATAAAGCCATGAACATAGAGAGATTAATAGATCAACTCACATGGTGTCTACAAGGCTGCATGACGAAACATCCTGAACAGTACCATACGAGACAATTAACCCCTGAGAATTTATTTTCTCTAAATTGAGTGTAAAAGCAGTTCCCTACTTCCAAAAACTGTTGGAGATTACAAAATTACCAGCTAGTCCTTCAATTCATCTTTTCAAGTTGAAGGTGGCATAGGAGTGTGAAGCACTCTTGCTATTTAAGATGTAATCATCAGCAGCTTAAGGAATGCATTCTGTGGCCTACATAGAGAGTGGAATGTCAGGGAAGAACCCATGAAAGTTTCTGGTGCTCGTAGGTAGTGGCTGAGGAAGTAGCACAGACTCCTGGTGATCTTTGGCTTCACACCACCGAGGATGGGGACCATTACTTTCCAAATATTAAGATGCATCATTTGAAAGAGGACACTTCAGTGACACACATCCAGTCTCAATGATTATTTACAAGTATCAAATAAGGCTTAGGCATGACAGAGATAAATAATCATATCTTTTTTTCATAAATATGTATGAATAACTGCAAATGTACTTGATTTTGAGGAAAAAGCACCAAGTGCATCAAATTATTGAACAATCTGAGTGAGATTCAGCAGCCAATGTGAGGCACAATTTAGTCGATGACCAGTTATGACCAAATCCTCTGCTGTATGGTTTACCAGTCATAAGCACCACCTTCTACCTAGCAGCACAGGGAGAATTTAGCATAGCTATGTCACCATGATTCTACCAAAAAAAGTAGTAGTCATTAGAGTTATTTTCAAGAAAAGCTCCAGAGGTTAATAAGCACGCAATTGTTTTATACCCATGGGCCTATTAACCTACCCTTTCTTGCAGGATTTATGCACAAAACTCGGTGGGAGTTTTCTGAGAAGATTTGCATGTCTAGTTCCCATTAAAGTTAATAGGAGGTGTGCATATAAATGCTTTTTACACTACGGGGAATAACCTTTCCTTGAAGACTTTAATGAAAATTTCTTGTTCACTCTTACTCTACCGTATTAAACCCAAAAGACAGTCCAGATATTTGTCCTGTCCTTTATCTTTCTGACTAAAATGTTCAGCTCAGAAAACTGTCTTCCCATCTCTCATTTTCTTCTTCCTGTTACCGCTTACTCTTCCCTTCCATATTCTTCCCCTCCCACTTTTCTCTTTCATTACTAGATGGACAGCTTAAGAATCTCCACCAGTGTGAGAAACAGCATTGCTCTTTTCACCTCAGCAGCGTTATACCTTTTCAAGCCACAGGAAAAGCAAGGAAATACTCTGTTCAGCTTGGTTCTTAATGCAACAAGTAATAGAGTGGTGCAATTTCTTCCCAAAGAAAGCTTTTATTACAAGATGGGTGATACAGGGTTTCAAGAGGAGAGTGGACAAGAACTTGAGAGAGAAACACTTCGAGGGTCACTAACTAGACAAATCTCATGAGGATCAGGAAATCTCTGAACTGAGTATAGCTGGTGGCTGGAAGACTACTCAGGAGAAGTATTACAAATGATTGACCTTTCTCTCCTTTGGCTATTTATGTGGGGTCACTGTTGGAGACAGGATACCAATCTGAAGCAACCTGCTTGTTTCATTGTTGGCCCCGCAAGGCCCCGCAAGGACCTGAACTGATCTCCTGGGTCCGTTTCCCGCCTCGGGATGACGATGAGCTGGATGACTCCATCTCGGACCCAGGAGACAGCACGCCCCTCGGTGTGCCAATCTAAGGATCCCCGCCTTGAGGGCGTTCCCTCGGGCAATCTGTTCCTACCCCCGTTCCAGAAGGGTCTGCTTGTTCTGTTTATTCATTGGTTGATTATGTGGCGCATATTTATGTTGCTGAGTTTGAATATGTATTAGGTTCTAGAAGCTTCTCTTGTCCCTGCTTCCCTATTGGATTTTGTATTTTTATCCCTTCTTCAGTCTGTACCCATTGGCCTCCTGTCATTGGTCGTCACTTGTTGGTTGGCCAAAGCCTTTCTCCGCCTTGTCTCCTCCCCCTGTCCTGTGGTTGTATAAAATCCCACGCCCTGAGTCTCTTGTGCTTTTTGGGACCCTGACTCCTTTGGTTCAATAAACCTGTTCCTGTTTCTCCACCCAAAAGGACCTCTCCGGTGTCTTTGCTTCCGTCACTTCGCCTCTCTTTTCATCAGCCCCAGCTCGACCCGCAACACTGCGGTGAGCCTCATATTGGAGACCTTTGGCCTCTGCCAATCTACGCCTTGGTCTCAAGTGCGGTCTCCCGACCAGGCTACCGGGCGCCCCAGGGGTCAGGTGAGACTGCATTTCATATGATCTTGGACAATGCGGTATTAATCCATGTAGTTATATCACCATATGCTGGCCCTCCACGTCAGAAGTTTAGTAGATTAAAATCTTCAGGGCTGATAAGGGAACAAACTTCTGGCCTATTGCTTCACCCAGTGTCCAGGTAAGGCACATTCTATGGAGGGGCGCGGTACAACAGAACATACACAGCTCTCAGTAACTTTCCCTGTTTATTCTGAAGTTCAAAGAGAAAAATAGACAACACCAGGCTGACCCGAGGCAAGGAGGGGAGTGATAAACAGATTCTCTTGACAGATTTTGTAGATAAGGAGGGGTAGAAGAATAGGAGATGACACAGTAAAAGCAACTGTGAAATTAAGCTGTTAATGTGCTTTTGATATTTGTCAGAGATGATACTCAACACTGCAAACTGCTGCTGAGGAAGGAATGCCCAAGGAAAATCAAAGATCAGGAAATTAGTGGAAAGTAGTGGTCTTCCTCTGATGAAGAGCTTTTCTTAGATCTCAAATAACATGTCTTGCCCAGTATGTTGTTGGCAATTCCTTAAGCATCTGGCACTGCTGGAATACACTGGTTGTATGGACTTCGTTAAGCAAACATAACTTTTTCTTGAGGTTTTGATGAAGCAATCAATGCCAGGATTTTCATGATACCTCTTTGGCAAAGGCAGAAGGCTTCTCTACCAGTTTCAGCTGTGGAGGTAAGATTTTTCCTGACTCAGTTGTTTCTGGGAATGGAGCTTCTGTTTTACCTCCTATTTCAGAACTGGGGTGTGAGGTTGCTTTGTGAAGCTGAACAGATGTTGTGTAGCAACCTAAATATACCATATGTTGCAAAGCAGGGGATGTTTATTTTTAAATGTGTAATTTGCAGAGCAATTTTGAAACCTCTTGTGACAAGCGATTCAGCTCTTCAGAGCTCTTGATTGGTGTATATCATCTAGCATGTAGTACTCTAGTTCGTATTTGGACTTCTTCTATGCAGTCTTTGTTGCTTACACTTAACTTATTTGATTTAGTTAGCTTCTTTATCACTTCACAGCATAGTGCATGAATCCTCGAGAAAGGACTACAGGTTATGTCATTTAGCAATCCAGTGTAGCATAGGATTTGAGGGTGTTTCTCTGTGCTTGTTTTGTTATAGTGGTCAGTAAAAATACTCCAAGACTACTGTAGATCTTAGAGCGCATACCTGCATCTTCCTCTTACTCCCTTAAAACAGTCTCCCTTCTTTTTCATCAGAATAATATAAAAGAAACAGATGCTTTGATTTTATTGCTCCCTATAGTATTGCAGAGAGTGTGTCTCTTAAGGCAATCCTTAAGGTTCTTCCAGCAATTGCAGCTTCCAAAGGATCACTACCTACGAAAGGAAACAGTTTTAAATAAAAACAAAAAACCAAGCAAACAAACAATCGAAAAAACCCCACTCAAATGCCCCTGAACTAACCAAAACCAAAAGTCTACCTCCATCCAAACAACAAAAAAAGCCCCAACAAAACAACACAAGACGCAACTTCTTTTTATGTCTTTGGATCCCAAAATGAATGTATAATTCATTGCACCTGTAGTCAATTAGCCATTCAAAACAATTGCTATTTCACAGTGATTAGCTGATTTGCCAACACGGGAGGCAGCTGGTTTTTACATGGCCGAGTAGTAAAGCACAATGAAATCTTCTGAGCCCAGATTCTTCTCATTTTAGAACCACACAGAGAAATAATCTTTCTACTTCAAAATAAGGCTTTATTCTAAGATAAAAAATAGCATTATATCAGGTTTTAGATGCAAAGTCAGTAGTATTCGATTTGAAGTTTTTATGTGGATAGATGTTCTCAGTGGAGACTAATTGCTTAACTCTTTCTAATGGACAATACTAAAACATTTGGGATACTGTGTCCCTTGGTTCCTGGATTCTGTAACTTTGTCAGTGCTGTCATAAAAACCCTTATCTGTCCTTGCTGTGCTTTTTAAGCCTTTCGGATTTTTTCTCCTAGCTACCAAGGCTAAATCTTTAGTTGTTGAAATATGAGGAACTGTTGGCCATCTGTCGTGTATAGTGTCATAGGATAGTTTGAGTTGGAAGGGGTCTTTTAAAGATCATCTAGTTCAAAATCCCTGCAAAGAGCAGGGACAACTTCCACTAGACCAGGTTGCTCAGAGCCCCTTTCAACCTGACCTTGAATGTTACCGGGAAAGGGGCATCTACCACCTTTTTGGGCAACCTGTTTCAGTGTTTTACCACCCTCATCTTAAAAAAACCTTCTTTCTTGTATTCAGTCTAAATTGACCGTCCTTTAGTTTAAAACCATCACCCCTTGTTTCATCACAACAGGCCCTGCTCAAAAGCTTGTCCCCATTGTTCTTGCAGGCCCCTTTCAAGTACTGAATGGCCATGACAAGGTCTCCCAGTAACTTTCTCTTCTCCAGGCTGATCAATCCTAATTCTTTCAGTCTTTCCTCATAGTAGATGTGATCCATCCTTCTGATGATCTTCATGGCCCTCTTCTGGATTAATTCTGGAAAGTCCACATTGTTCCTGTGCTGGGGACCCCAGAGCTGGATGCAGTTCTCCAGGTGGGGTTTCACAAGAGCAAAGTATAGTGGCAGAATCACCTCTCTCAGTCTGCTGGCCACACTGCTTTGGATGCAGCCCAGAACACAGCTGGTCTTATGGGAAAGTACTTTAGGCATAGTAAGACATTTTTGTTGAAAAACCTGCAAGTTTAAGGAAATAACCTGGTCCTATTTCCACCCTTAATCATACTGATAGGTAATGGGGTGAACGCCACTAAGTCAGTAATATTACACAGAATTAAAACACATAAAAATAACTTAGAAAGGAGAACATATAAAGGACAAGCTGTAGCATTTAGATATTTACTTCTATTTTTAAGTGGTGTAGAGTAATTCACTACAGATAAGCATTTGATGGAGTTACAGCTCATAAAAGTGGTTCTCCTCCATCTAATCCTTCTGGATTCATTCTCTGCATGGGATCCACTCTTATTAAAGCTGAGCAATGAGGTTGTAAATGACAGTTAATGGAGGAAAGCAACTTCTCCCTCTGTTTGCTTTAACGTGGTGGTGCAGCTGTAAGGGTGAATTGTACTTTTGATAGAGTTTTCCAGGCACCGTTACTATTTTCCAGGCAAAAAAAAAAAAGCTTTAATTTTTCCTGTTTCTTAAGAGTTTGATGATCATCAAATCAGATGAGCCTGTTATAATGTAAGATGACAGCACCATGGCAACAGCCTTGTGTATTGTGTGTTGGAGCAGCATTCTTAGGATGTTGGGCTTGGAAGAAAAAGACTTGTTGTCTGATACTTAGGCCTCAATTCAGTTACCTGAGCAGAGGCATCATGTTCTGAGATACCATAAGGTATCAAAAAGATGCCTGGATAGCACTAGCATGTTTGATTAAGAGAAAAAAAACCAACGAAATCCCTAGCACCAACCCATTGGTTACCTGTATCCTTCTGCAGCAGTAGCTAGAGGGCAGTGGGGGTAC
The DNA here is from genome assembly GCA_013398055.1 of Ifrita kowaldi. Classification (NCBI taxonomy): domain Eukaryota; kingdom Metazoa; phylum Chordata; class Aves; order Passeriformes; family Cinclosomatidae; genus Ifrita; species Ifrita kowaldi. The sequence continues at coordinate 1,942,323 of VZRS01008529.1, forward strand.
CCTGGGGCACGAGCAGAGCACTGAATCAAGCCGTAATATTCTGGCCTCTCTTAAATGCCTAAACCATGAAATTGCAGTCAGATAGCTGAGGAAAGACTGCAGCTGACCAAGCAGGCAAAAACAAGAGCTAATTTACCTAGTGGTGTTTTTCAGAACTGGTAATCAGTATTACATCTAGTTTTCTATTTGATTTAATTTGATTGTATTTGATTGAATCCTTCATTGAGGCCTTCTCTCCTGTTGTTTCTGAAATTAGAACGGAATAGAGTAGAATAGGGTAGAATAGAATAGAATAGAATAGAACAGATAGCTACTAGCAATGGATTAACTTCAAAGGCTTCTAAAACTGAAATGAATTTACAGGTTTTTTGGATGCTAAAAGGCGCTTTCAAAATTAGTGTGGTAGTCTTGCAAGGATAAAATGAGAAAGGATCCTTCAGGAGAACTGATTTCCTTCTAGTAGGAAATATCCTAGGAGACCTAGAAAGAAATATTTTAAGAGACCTTTCCTGTGGGATAATTTGGGGCTTTCCTTTGGAGAAATTAGAAGTATAGTGGCATTAAAGCATAATAATAGAAAAGGTAATGAAGCCTTATTTAAAACAATACCATAGATTTTAAAAATATTTATTGATCTATTAAATTATTAATTAATTATTAATTAATTATCAAGTATTTATTAAATTCAATAAATAAATTTTTATTTCTTTTTAAAAATACCAAATTCAAATTTGTGGTTCAAATTTGGCTTCCATTTCATGCAATATGGCTATTCTTCTTAGAACAATTTCTGTCTCTATGCAAATCATTTTTAAGTAAATCAATTTTTAAGAAAGGCAATGTACACTCTTGTCTTAATAAGAAAGATGTAATCCACATTTGAATCTCAGCATGGGAGGGTCAGTGGGAGGAAAATGCTCCCTGCCATAGCAAGCACAGGATCCTCAGTGCTCAAACTGTTCAAACATCAGGAAGTTGCATGATCTAAACAGTAGACATCTTTCATCAGTGCTGAGTCCTCACCACAAAAACTTAAAAGGGTGTATTGCTTTGCCTTTTTTCCTCCTCAACCACCTACTTGTTTCTCTGATCTACATCTGAAAGAAGAGCTTGTTCAAAATCACTAAGATATGACAAGAGAGCAGCAGATCTATATCTGAAGCATTATATTCAGTGGATGCACTTTCAGTCTCTTTGTAAAGCCAACAAAGGAAAAATTGTACAAAATGTTTTGCAGTGATAAGACAAAAAGTTTCCACTTTCATGTTCTTTAGCAAAACTGACAAGAAAAAGCAAAACCCCTCATGGTATAATAGATGCCACTTTCTTCTTTGAGATGTCATTTCCACATTTCTACATAAAATTTGAACTGTTGAACTTCTGCTGCAGGGTTCAGTGTTAGTATTGTCAATCTTAAGGATTCGTGGGCACAAACCAAGCTCAAAAATGATGCTCAGTTAAAATACGCACACATATATCCACTCTTCCATTTGCTGACTACATTTTAGGACCAGTAAGTAGTGGGGACATAGCAGGGATTTACTTGGCCTTCTCATTTTAGAACTTTTAAACTCTACTGATTTCTTAGGTTTAAGCTTTTCTCATCAACTACAGAGGGTACAAATTTTGCTTTAAAATGAAACTAAAACAATATTCTTATGTTATTTTAACCTTAAGACCCAACTTCAATAGAGTAAAAATGTCAAGAGCTGTTATAAAGTTGTGGTGGCCTGTACCCTTCTGAGAAAAGCCCAAGTCTTAATCTTGTATACTCTAATAACTGCTGATGATAATTCAGTAAAGCTGCATTACTGGAAAAGTAGGAGATAATACTAATTAAGNAGCTACTAGCAATGGATTAACTTCAAAGGCTTCTAAAACTGAAATGAATTTACAGGTTTTTTGGATGCTAAAAGGCGCTTTCAAAATTAGTGTGGTAGTCTTGCAAGGATAAAATGAGAAAGGATCCTTCAGGAGAACTGATTTCCTTCTAGTAGGAAATATCCTAGGAGACCTAGAAAGAAATATTTTAAGAGACCTTTCCTGTGGGATAATTTGGGGTTTTCCTTTGGAGAAATTAGAAGTATAGTGGCATTAAAGCATAATAATAGAAAAGGTAATGAAGCCTTATTTAAAACAATACCATAGATTTTAAAAATATTTATTGATCTATTAAATTATTAATTAATTATTAATTAATTATCAAGTATTTATTAAATTCAATAAATAAATTTTTATTTCTTTTTAAAAATACCAAATTCAAATTTGTGGTTCAAATTTGGCTTCCATTTCATGCAATATGGCTATTCTTCTTAGAACAATTTCTGTCTCTATGCAAATCATTTTTAAGTAAATCAATTTTTAAGAAAGGCAATGTACACTCTTGTCTTAATAAGAAAGATGTAATCCACATTTGAATCTCAGCATGGGAGGGTCAGTGGGAGGAAAATGCTCCCTGCCATAGCAAGCACAGGATCCTCAGTGCTCAAACTGTTCAAACATCAGGAAGTTGCATGATCTAAACAGTAGACATCTTTCATCAGTGCTGAGTCCTCACCACAAAAACTTAAAAGGGTGTATTGCTTTGCCTTTTTTCCTCCTCAACCACCTACTTGTTTCTCTGATCTACATCTGAAAGAAGAGCTTGTTCAAAATCACTAAGATATGACAAGAGAGCAGCAGATCTATATCTGAAGCATTATATTCAGTGGATGCACTTTCAGTCTCTTTGTAAAGCCAACAAAGGAAAAATTGTACAAAATGTTTTGCAGTGATAAGACAAAAAGTTTCCACTTTCATGTTCTTTAGCAAAACTGACAAGAAAAAGCAAAACCCCTCATGGTACAATAGATGCCACTTTCTTCTTTGAGATGTCATTTCCACATTTCTACATAAAATTTGAACTGTTGAACTTCTGCTGCAGGGTTCAGTGTTAGTTTTGTCAATCTTAAGGATTCGTGGGCACAAACCAAGCTCAAAAATGGTGCTCAGTTAAAATATGCACACATATATCCACTCTTCCATTTGCTGACTACATTTTAGGACCAGTAAGTAGTGGGGACATAGCAGGGATTTACTTGGCCTTCTCATTTTAGAACTTTTAAACTCTACTGATTTCTTAGGTTTAAGCTTTTCTCATCAACTACAGAGGGTACAAATTTTGCTTTAAAATGAAACCAAAACAATATTCTTATGTTATTTTAACCTTAAGACCCAACTTCAATAGAGTAAAAATGTCAACAGCTGTTATAAAGTTGTGGTGGCCTGTACCCTTCTGAGAAAAGCCCAAGTCTTAATCTTGTATACTCTAATAACTGCTGATGATAATTCAGTAAAGCTGCATTACTGGAAAAGTAGGAGATAATACTAATTAAGTGAATCATCTAGCAAGATATTTTGCTACTTAGATGATTTTTGCAAACACATACATGTACATTCTATCTATCTGTATGTAGATGAACATGACGTGACATATAGATATATATGAAAGAGCAGTAAGCTGTCTTCTATCGAAGAATAATTTCCCTGCCGAGAAGATGAAATATGTGTGTATTTCCTGGATGTAAGAATTTAATGTATTTGTGTCATAAGCAAGTGCTTCTCCTTCTCTTGATCAAGGAGAGGTAAAAGTGCCAGAAGATATTGTTTAAGGAGGGTGAAGGGCATCCTATGTACATGATCCTTTTGAGGAATAGGAGACCTTATTGCACAGCATAGCTCAGTTCTTGACTTGTGACTGCAGAGCTTCTTGGATTCTACTAGCATGAAAGAAAAACCCTGCTTTGGAAAAAAAACCCAAACATATTTGTTCTTCCTTGTATCAAGATTCCTCCATCAATATCCAGGAAGCATTGGATGTATTTATTTCTGTGATTTCTATCACAGATGGTAACAGGGAAACACCTGTGCCATTTTTGTATTCCCTTGCCTGTACCTTTTAGGAACGTAAGAAGAAGTTTTGTCTGCATGAGTATCTTGGCTAGCTGTTCTGTGGATGACTTTCTTCAGTGGTAATCTATGCTTCTGTCCCTGATACTCAGAGCAACTACAGGACAAAATCCTGGCTCCAGTCATCCTCTCTTCCTAGTAGATTACATTTTCTTACTACAATAAGTGAACTTTGACCTCTTATCCATTTAAAATGCAGCTGCTGAGTTCTCCTCTTTTGCCTGTTGCTCTGATTCTCTGAGCATTTTCTTTTTCATTTCTTTTTCCCCTTCCCCACCCCCATTTCACTTGCTGCTCTACCTTATCCTATTCTTCACTCTACAGTCTGTTTTATCTTGAAGGTCGTTCACAGCATTCTCTCCCTCCCTCCTTGTCTAGTCAAGTCTCTTATCTCGGAACATTAATTTAGCTTGACTACAGTGAGTGAAAGTAATAAAAAATAATTGGCTATTTGCAATACTCCTAATCAAGGTTGTATTCATCTGTCTTTTTCTTTAGAGCTATAAGGTAATAAAAACAAGTTGCTCTCTGTGAAATGTATTGAAATCCATTGCTAGATAAATATTATATAAAAATGCAATGGAAGTGTAGAAGTGTTAAATTTTAACTATTCCAGAGATATTAGGATGCTCACCTACTAAAGACAAGTTCCAATTTAATTGCTTCCTTTGCAGCAGAGTTGTCAGAGGTCAGCATTTGTTATTAACATGGACATTTAACAATATGAATCATAGCATTTCTGTTTAGATTGGTGGAGTCATGACTACTGTGAAACATCTACATTTTAATTTCCTGCATTGGTAACCCTTTAAATTGCAATCACGACACAGCAATAGAAATGAAATTCCTTTTAGATGTTGTCTTTCTAGAGAAAGACTTCACCGTCCTTCTAGAGCTACATGATCAAAGTTGTGTCCAACTTGAACACTACAGTTCCTGTTCTTCTGCTGAATTATTCCAGTTGGAGAAGAAACTCGGGGATCAACCACTTGTCTTCATAACTGATTTTCAGTTCTTTGGGGTACTGTCTTTTTTTTCTGGTTTTTTTTTTTAAGTCCACAGATGCTTGTCTTTTAAATGGGAGGAATCCAAAAATCCCAAAGATATTTTTCCAGACCACAGAGTCAACTCTCTTAGTCAGCAACCTGGCTTACCTTTTCTGCTTTAGACTGGTATCATTAGAGTCTAGGTAGGCTTTTGTCTTAGTCTCTTCCCTTTTTCATTGTTGCTCAATTTTTCGCACTTCTCACACTTACCTTCACATTAAATAATACTCTGAAATGTTCTCCTTAATGTCAGTCTACCTTTTTCCCAGCAGACTTGCATTCACCTTTGAGAAGAAAAATGTACCTAACTTCTTTCGTATCCTAGATAAATACACCAGTTTCAATGAGGTTTAAGCCAGTCCATAGCAGAAACCTAATGCCAATGCTACACCATTCTTAAATGGCTACAATAGTTTGCAATCCTAAAAATCTAGTTGTAAAATAATTGACATTTTCTATTGACCATAAACTCAATGTTACGACTACAGACTCATATAACTTTATCCCTTCCTTGTCCTGCACCACCCTTCAGTATCTAGATTTCTCAGTTCACAGCAGTCATATAGAAGGGATTACTTCGCAATTTCAGTTGCATCTAAGTAATCATTTACTGAAAAAAACAAAAATCACTTTTTAAGCAATTGGGAACTATTTTACTCTCCTATAAATCAAAATATGTGATGAGATTTTAGTCTATTTCACTGAAAAAAACAATCCTTCTAGGGCTGAGACCACGTATGGGGAATTCGTCTGGAAATAAGTTGTTTTTCAGAAAGGTAAAAGAAAATGAAATATAGAAAGAAGCCTTGAAATAACCTTACCTCAGAACACAGCAAATTAGTGTCTTCCTGAGTCCTCTCTGAGCTGTAGCTCTGTTTATGAAGAGTGGAGCAAGCGGTAACCTTTGGCCTTGTGTTGTTCACTGTGCACTGTCTTTGACTTCTCAGAAGCATAATGTACATTCTTGTTTAATGTCAGCATCAAGCCTCCCATTCATTTCATTGGTAGCAGCCAGTGGCTCTTTGATGAGGTGATTTCACGCGTTTTGTTCTGCTGAGGAGGAGCCAGACTGCGCAAATCTTTCTTACTGTCACATATAACTTTCTTGCCGAGTCCATTAGTATGTGCTATTGAATACGTGAGAAGGTAACAAAATTTGGTCCCATGGTTGGACCAAAGCTTTTCCCGAGATGACAACCAGTTGAGAAAATTTAATAGCACTCTGTGAAAATCTAGATTCTGAAATTAAGCTAAATGAATGGACTTCAGCATAACATAGTTGGTGTTACAGACTGATTTTGTTCTAGGACCTAACCATGATAAGATAATGACTCATCCACTTAAGGACTAACTAAGTCAGGTCTGACATCTTGAGAAACACTTCCTGAGAGTTACCAAACGTATTTTGTCCTTTGCATCAAATTCTGCAGGAAAGGAGGGACACATAGAACTCTGCCTAAGTAATCCCAGACACAGCAGATGGATCTTGAACTGCCTTTTCTGCTGTAAAGCCATATGTAGAATCATAGAATTGTTTAGATTGGAAAAGACCCTTAAGATCCTTGAGTCCAGCTGTTAACCCAGCACTGCCAAATCCACCACTAAACCATGTCCCTAAGCGCCACATCTACACTTCTTTTAGATACCTCCAGGGATGATGACTCAACCACTTCCCTGAGCAGCCTTTTCCAATGCTTGATAGCCCCTTCAGTCAAGAAATTTTTCTTAATATCCAATCTAAATCACCCTGGCATAACTTGAAACAGGAGAATTTCCTAATGCTGCCACTGAAATCCTATTTGCACAATATAACATTTTCCTTTTGGTTTAGGTATAAAGGATATAAAACCCAAGGCAATGAAAATAACATTTACAGGGTTGGTTATTTTTTGTAAGCCCCAGGGAAAAAGAATATCAGAGTTAAGGTTTCCTTCCTTTTTCTTTAAGCCATATTGTTAGTCATAAGAAAAATATGATGGCAACTTGTTATCTTTTGTAAGTCTTGCTGTAACACCTACAGAGAACAATGTAAAGCAAGGATGCAGTGACATGCCTTAAATTAGGTCTCACTTTAGCAAGCTTCAAGAGGATATTTTATAGCCGTAAATTTCAAAAAGCAATACATTCCTTTGACTTTTTTTATAATAAATCGCAATTTCCAGGGCTGGCAATTCCCAGTATCCCCTTTGCTATTATTTTAGCAGCAGCACACCTTTGGATAAAATATATGCTCCCTGAGAGCGCCTGAGATTCTTCTTGCAGTCTGGTCACAATCCAGACCTGCAGGCGCAGAACTCTGGGTTACCCCAGGAACCCCCGCATCACAAGGGGTTGTTCTCAGCCACACTCTGCTGTCAGCACACGTCCTGTGGACTGGCACTGAGGTGAGTTTATACAGCAAATACAGAACAGGCAACTACAAAGTTTTCTCCAATAGAGTTTTGATACTGATGAACACTCTAAGATGCCGCCTTAATGCAAACAATATTCGCAAACTGCTAGTGCGATAAGGAGGAAAACAAAAAAGAATTCAAGATTCAAGATACATTATTTTGCTAGATATGGATTTTCTAACCTCTGTTTGGCAAAAGGTGAAAAGCGTAATGCAGCAGCACAAGCACCATATTTCCAAGTGTCATCCTTTTTGCTGAGTTACATGTGAACATTCAGGCCCCAAACAAGAGAAGGGTAACTTCTTGTTACTTTTTAATGGTGGATGCAAATGGCTTAGATTCAGCAAGTTATTTGAGCACACAATTGGCCATTGAATTAAATGGGACTTACCCACTTAAAGCTAAATGTGCCCTGCAGGATGAACACTATAGCACTGAGATATTAAAAATAAATTAGGGTACAGCAGTGCAAAAGTTGAGACCATCCACCATCTGAAGAACGGAAAGAATTGAGAAGCAAAGGAACAAATCCAGCATACGATGTTTAATACCTTCAGGCATGATGAGATAATAAGTAGGTTATTGTTTTCTGAGCCATTAAAGGAATGCATTGGTTTTAAGGATGTTCTTATTTCTAGTGAAATTTTAGTTCTCACAGGAAGTACAGACAGGCTCTTCCTATGGCTTGCAATGTGTTTGCTAGAAACAGCCATCTGCTTCTCCCGCTTTCTCCTAAGGGGAATAAATTCCTTACATCTGGCCCGTATAATAGGACTTAGTGCCAGATCCTAGACCCAATGAAGTTAAATGATGTCTTTCCCTTAGTCAGGAAAAAATCAGGATTGTATCGTCTTTTATAGCTAACATCTCCTGCTGCTCTTGCTGTTTTTTGTTTTGAGTCTTATCCTATTCCAGATAATGGGCAGATGTTGCTGCCCATATATCCTTATTTCTAGATTTATGCATAGGAATTCTCTTGCCTTTCTCAGCATAGATGATCAGTACTACCTATTTTCCAAAGAGCTTTTAAAAACTTTTAATTGACTGAGTCTTAGAGAAAAAACTGCTTAGAAAATCTAAAAATTTGACAACTAGGAGCTTCATAGCTTTTCCAGTTCCTTTCTTATTTTCTATTCAGATAATTATTTCTAATTTATTTAAGCTTTATTACTATTTTTTTGTTTTACTATCTCATTCTCTGTGTTTTATCTACTGTTCAGCTCCACACAGTTCTGTGTTTCATCACAGAAACCTCCCGCAGTCATTTATTCAACAAAGAACTTACATTTTCTCTACTGAAGGCTTAGATTTTGCAGATAATTTCAGGCCACATGTAGGACAGAATATTCCACAGGGAGAGACATCCCTAGGATTTTCCTTTCTCCTGTAGCAACTTCTGCGGGCAAGACCAGATATACATTTTAGTATAGCAGCAGACAAGAGGAGTTGTTACATTTCTCCTTATTAATACTATAGCAGTTGGTGAAAGACAGAGATGTGTGCCTGTCCTAACACAGGAGAAAATAATTCTTATGTATATAAGATTTTATACCCAGCCAGTACTGTTGAGTTGTTTGCAGAAGTAGATGGAGAAATAAAATCAACCAAAAAGTTACTGAAGTATAGCATAGTGCAGTATAATGCTGTTGCCATGGAGAACACTCTGTGAGCTTCTGTTATGAACCTACTGGTATATATTCAAGAATTAGTGGGTTTGGTGAAAACTTTGCTGACTACAGATATGTTTTCTCTAAAAGGATGGATAGTAGTTGAGTATGGAACAGCTTGTTCATGGTGAAGAAAGGAGGAGTCTCTCTAAAACCCAAAAAACTGAGAGGAGCTGTGGCAAAAGTTTATAATTTTGTAGGGGTCTGGGAAAGGAGCAGGAGACAATGACTGCTTGCTCAAGGGAGAGCAAACAGAGCCAGCCTGAGGCAGGCTAAGGCAAACAGAGAAAGTCCTTTTCACAAGGTGTTCAGCCATCCTTAGTCTGACCAGTTGCAACTAGGTTTATGTTCTTAAGGAAAGTTGTTGCTAAAAGTATTAGCAGATGCCTGAATTTGTGGTTTCCCTGATGCAGAACCAGTGCCTTGAATTGGGCCTTGGGAAGGAGCCATCTCAGATTCAGCTTTAAGGCAGGTGATTGAATAAAGCAGGTAGAAGATGATAATTCAAAGCATTGTTGGGGATTTTATTGTTGCAATTGATCAGTGAATTAGGAATGTGTAGTAAAAAAACTAATCCAAAGCACTTGAAATCACAAAAATATTTTTCTAATATAAGTAGCCTGTAAAATCAAGATCCGACTTCATAATATAATGCAATGCAGTGTTTCCTAAGCAGTAAGGATCCTGAATCTGGTTCTATGATTGGAAATGAATGCTGTCAGTGTATAGTATTGTTGGTACTTGTCACTACTTCTCCCTTTTTAGGACCTCAGATAACTTAGTATATAATCAGTTCTCATTATCTAATGAAATCACCTGTAAATTGTTTATTGAATTCAGCAAATTCATCCTTAAATGCTTTGGTGATTCTTTTCAAAGAGACAATGGTAATTTGCTGTCAGTCCAGATCTAATATAAATCTCTGAATGTCCCTTGGGACATTCTGTTCCTTCAAGACGATCTTCTCTGCAATTATTAGCATTTAAATGGTAGTTTGTTTTGATGTAAACAGTAATAAGCATCATCCAAAAAACATTCATTACCACCTTACTCCCTCAACGCATGAATGTAGCAATAAAAGCTCCATACCACCTTTACGTCTGCATTTGCTGCCATAGTGTTTAATTTTTAAATAGCAACTAATATGTGATACATATTCAAGGAATATATATTTTTAGGTTCGGGTTTCAAGATTAGTGTGTGGATATTGACATTATATATATATATGTGTGTGTGTGTGTTGCTGCCTCGTGCATGGAGATTTCTGTTTCTGATTTTAGATGGTCTAACCAGTACTGCTAGAACTGATTGTGTGTCTATTTTTTTAGGAGATTGGTATCAACTCTGGTGCTCTGGTTTAGAACATCTACAGAACTCCATGGAATGTGGAAGCAGACATCGAGGAGGGTGGTATCTGATGTGAAAGAGATTTTCAGTGCACGATGCTAGCAAATGCACAGGATGTGGTCCAAAATAGCTCCTCTTCTCCATTCCAGCTCCTCTTCACACTTTCTTTAGTGTGTCCTTGAATTGAAACCAGTCCCTCCATCCTCTGCAGCAAAGCACCGCCCTCTGCTTATTCAAATCTCATCTTAAGGTGCTTTGACTTTGAAGAACCTCTTAATAATCCTTAAGTAGGGAAAGTATGTGGAGAGTGGAACGTTCTACATTTTGTGGGGAGTGCCAGCTTGTGAAAGAATTACCCAGTGTCATAGGCACCGGATGTCTGGCAGTAACCCTTACACCTTGGCCTGCATCTGGACTGTCATTTCTACTTTTACCTTTGTGAATAAGACGGATATCTTTTCTTCTGAAAGCAACAATACAATTACTGTTTCCAGAAAATCAGGCTTTTAAATTTCCTCATGTTCGGCCAGAAAGAGGAGCTTGCTATGGCAATCAGCACTGCAGGGTACAGCCAGCATCGAGTGCCTCCAGCTCTGTAACCTCCCTAGTGTTCTCTAGTGTCCATTTAGTGATCCAGGTTCATCCCACCCTGCCACCCTCCTCTCCTCACCATATGAGCTAAGTGACAGATTTCTGCCTTACATCCTGTCACCCTGGAGAGTCCTTCTGAAAGCATGGCACAGGCATCTCACTCACTGCAAACACTGCTTAGATGTCCCACATTTCATAGCGTGAAACTCTTCTCTGGCGTATGAGGCGCTGCAGGATCTGGTAATCAAAGAAAGCAGGTGGGCAGGGAGCCTTAGCTCCTTGTTAACCTGCTCGATATTTCCTGGAACATTCAATTCTCCTTCTGCACTACTCATCTGTCTTGCTTCATGTGTCTGAAACAACTTATAGTTAAGGTGGGAGACCCATAACACAAGTTACTAACTTCACAAAGTAAATGCAGAAAGGTATTAGCAGTGATCAGTTCTTTGATCCCTCTGTTGAGTATTACTACAAAACAGAACACATTTTATAGCTCTGCTTCCATGTCTTGACATTGTTTCAAAACATTCACTTCTCCCTCCATATCAGACATTTTTATTCTATGCACCTGCTTTTTGAAATAAGCAAAAAAAGGTCTAAACTTTCTTTCCTACTGTTCATTGGGATTTTTTTGGCTTAATATCTTTATCTTATCTATTTCCTACCCTTCCAGAAAAACATTTGAGTCTTCCATCCTGCAAAGGTCTTACAAGAAAGCATTTTCCTATAGAAAACATATTGGTGACAATTTTTTCATGGAGTCGAGTCAGCTAATGTGAGAGAACAAGACAAAGTTTTAAAAAACCCTTTTAAAATTTAAATTACAAAAACAGCACTTGAAAATAAATGAGGAGTACAAATGAGGAGGACATGAGATATGAAAGTATGATGAAGGCAGAGATTTTGGATTATACAAGAAAATAATATTTCTTAAGCTAAAATGGCATTGCTTTCTGTTTTCAGTAATAGATATTTGGGGCCATAGAATCACAGAATAGGCTGACTTGGAAGAGACCCACGAGGACCACCAAGCCCACAAATGCTGTCTCCATACAGGGCCACCAAAATGTTAAACCTTTTATCTATGAGCATTGTTCAAACACTTTTTGAACACCGGTAGGCTTGGAGCCTTAACCACTTCCCTAGGGAGTTTGTTCTAGTGCTTGACCATCCTTCTCAGCAAAGAACTTTTTCGTAATATCCCATCTGGACCTCCCCTGAAGCATCTCTAACCTGTCCCCTCATGTCCAGTCCCTGGACACCAGAGAAGAGATGGGCACTTCCCTCTCTGCTCGCCCACATGAGGACATTGTAGCAGCGAGGGGGTCACCCCTTGGTCTCCTCCTGTGCTGAGCAAATCTAGCATCCTCTAGATATTAGGGACAGATTCTTTTGTGCTGTAAGTTAGTTTCAAAAGCTTTAACCGAGGAAGTATTTGGCCCTTCATATTTAGTATTTTACTTATCAAAACACAATAAAAATCTTTGGGTTTTTTTTCAATTAAATAGATAAATAATATTAATACCATGAAAGAAATCTACATTTATATAGTACTTCTCATTGACAAAGGATCTCAAAACAATTTATTGACAGTCATAGAGATTTCTAATTAGGAGTTCTTCTTCTGATTATTTCTGCTTAAATGTGTGTCTTTTTAATCACCAGAACTTCAGGCTAAAGTATATTAACTGTGTCATTCTCCAATCTACAGCCTTAAAAATGATGAACTGAATTTGTAACTTCCTACTGTGCTAGCTGAGTCCTTACTGGAATGATAAATCCCCCTGAATTCAATGAAGCTACTCATGCAATTGTTCAGAAGTGTATTAAAATATGGTGCAGCTTAGATCTATGCATGTCTGGGGCAATTCTGTCTTTTTAAATTTAGTAAACCAAGATTTAATCCCAGGAGGACATTAGCTCATTTTTCTTCTGGAAATAACAGAAAAATTAAATCCTGAAAGGAGGAAGACCCTGCCCAGAAACATGTCAGTCTCATGGTCTGTTTGCTGTTGTTAGGAGTGACAAAAGTGGTGCTTCTGATTTGCTGTACAGAAACATGAATTACTGTGCAGACTCACCTGTCCTCAAATAAGGAGCCTCAAGTCTGCTGTACACTATTATTACAAAGTATCATCAGGTGTTGAAACTTTTTATATGCATATTGTATATGTAGGAGAAGAAGGAGTTAGACACTCAATTTACTTTTGTGAAAGTTTTTCTTTAGGGTTTCTGCACAGATCTAAACCATGAGAGAAGCAGTTCCACCAGAAATATATGGATGAACAGGAGTCTTCCTTGCTTCCCATCAGCTAGAATAACTGCTTGTAAAAAAGAAGTGTTATAACCTAAATGGTGTGGAAAAATTGTCACTACTGTATTAAGATGGAAGCAGGAAATGCTACTTTTGGCTTTAATAAGTGTTTTTAAAAAAATTCAGATTTAAGTTTGCAATCGAACCATTGCAAGTGTTTTAATCTCTCTCTATATATAAAGATGTTCAATGTGTTCAGAAATTAAATGAGTGCCTTACCACAAAGGCACTGTGGCGGGAAAGAACCAGAGCATTTATGGGCATTGCTGTCACCTTTCAGAGCTGTTAATCATGTTTCTCATGGATCTGTCAGTTCTGCATTTTCAGATAGCATTTCCACTTTTACCTCATCCCAGACACTGGAGAGCTGTTATGGAGCCCCTCATGCAGAGGGTCACCTTTGTAAGCAGATTGCATTCCAACTTCAAACACCCTGATTTCCGTGCACCTGCCCTATGTGCCATCCCTCCCAGAGCCAATTTAGTCTCTTATTCACATACCTCATGTTTGCTAAATTCAGCAAAACTCTTCTGGGTTTGCAATCAGAGCAATATTTCATTCATTTTTTTTGCAAGAGAAATTGCTTGGAGTAGGAGTAGATATTTCGCCAATATTTTTCCATGTGTCCTACAAATCTATCGTTGTTAGGGATGTGCCTTGCTAATGACTACCAAAAGGAACTGGCATTGCCATGTGTAGGACCATGTTTTGGATCAAAATTAGAGAGAATATTTGTGTGAGATGTCTTCCTATGGAAAACGTGGAAATGAGAGGCTCTGAGTGATTTTGCAAAGGAGAGACTCCCTTCCAAAGAAATAAAGGAGAGTGGGGATGAAAGAAAAGCTGAAAGGGAATTAGTATATTAAGCACCATTATGAACTGAAGCAGGTGTCTGATCATACTCCTTCTCCATTTGATTTTAGCTCATTATCAAATCGAAACATTAGGGCCTACCCTCTCCAAGCCCTAATTAGATATAGCATACCCCTTCTTTTTTTCATGTAGATTCCTCTTTTTGAGTGCTGCTTCTGCACCACTTCTCTCTCCTGAGGCAGGCTGCAGAAACTGGAAGCCCCTTTATGTCTTTAATATGCTGGTGAGGTGCTACACGGAGGCATCGAATTACCAATGCAGAGCTAAGAACAGAATGATTCATTCATTCTTAGCCTTCCTAGTTCTGCACAACTATCTGTTCAAGGTGATATTCAAGGAGGATAGTTTTACAGTGTAACAATAATTTTTATGTAATTTTTTTCAAACATTTTGTATTTTAATGCTGATGCTAATTTTTGCAGGAGAAAGAACATGTACTTTGAAAAATAAAGTGGTGAAGTGAATCATTCACCAAGTCTCCTTCATGTCTCACAAGCATCAGAATAAGTGTAAAAATCTCCGAGGTTGGAAACCAGTTTGATTTCTGGTGTCCTGTGCATTAAGGTGTACACAGAGGAAACAAATGGGACATGCTGCAGAGACCCCTGAGCTAGTACCCAAAACTCTGGCTTCAAAACTGGGACCAGACCTCACCTGATGGGCGTCTGCTTCCATTTGATGCTGCACCTGAACTGACTCCCTCTTCTGTGCGGCAGTGGTGCTAGAAAAGGATGCTGTAGCACTTCTGGCTTTATTTTAGCCCTGTGCCACACTGTGCTTCATAGATTTATTGGCTCTTCTGGAGACAGCTGCAGATGTGGGTATCTAGTCCATCATGTCACTGGATACACCCTAGAAATGTAAAAAGGTCTTTCTTCCACAGAAAATACGTTTTGTCACAGCCTTTATGGAAACCAAAATCAGACCACTGAAGCTGAGAGGTACTTATGGGGTGGCAGTATTTAACTAGCTCTTTGAAGCTTTAAGAATTTCTTACTGGAAAGCTTGTTGCATGAGAGTGTGATTAAAAGGACATTGTCTTTCAAGGCAAAGGCAGAGACAAATGAGTCAAAATGAAATTATAGATTACACAGACAAGGAGGAGACGTGTTTTCCTGGTGATACAGAGGAATGGCACTAGGGAGCACAGAGCACTGGAATAAGACAACCTCAACAGTTGGGTTTTCTCCTTATTATAGGCATGAACAAATAAAAGGTATTTAGTGAACTTGCACAAAAATCATAACAGGAGTGTTGGAAGTATACTGGGATATCACAGCTCCCTGGTCTGTGCCTATTCCATTTTACTGTGTGAATTAAATCTACAGTTCATTTTTGGCAGTTGTAAACATTAATTGACGTGCCAGTTTGGAGATCAGCTATACTGTTTTTATGGTGTACAGGAGAAGTTATGATGGAATTAACTCTCATGCAGTGAGTTGGGAAGAGAAACTGGGTTAAGTATATAATTTCATGCGAGCTGTGCAGCTGCACAAAGCCTATACTGCTCAAACATAATAGTTTTTATGGCCCTTTAAAAGCAAGAGAAAGAAAGAAAGAAATCATTGGTTTGAATTGGCAAAAAATCTTCTTAAAGGCCCTTAAATTATTTGATTTATTTGGTTTGTATCTGTAGAAGACGAGACAAATAATTTGGGGTTTTGGTACCTGTTTTCTCATTTCTACTTCTGATTAGGAAAAGTTCATATTAACTGAGTGAGAAGTGTACAGCAGCCAGCATTTTGATGTTTCCACAACAAAGAATACCATAGGAATGATGATCCAGTTGTAGAGCTACTGTGAACTGTGGCTCTAGAACATCTGCAATAACACAAGCCTGGAAACAAAATATTCAGAGATTTTGAACCTGTATAATGAGAAATACCTCTGGGTTATTCCTGACATGGAATATGCAACTTATTTGGTACAAGTTATTATAATAAAGGCCAGTTACAGGTGTTGAAGAATGTCACTAGAATAGTTATAAACCAGGTCAAAAATACTCTACAGTGTTGGAATAGTGGTCAAGATGATTTTTTAAAAATGCTTAGTGTCTAAAAATAAAAAAAATCTGTTTATGGTTTTAATTTTTATTAGTCACTAGTTAAAGGCCTTATTTCATTCTTTTTTTTTCCTTCCTTAAACTAGTTTCATCTTTTTATGCTTAATGGAATTATAGTCCTTTTTACTCCATACGTCTTTCAGAGGATGCATGCATTTTCATACTAATAGCCTCTGCAATGCTAAATAATCCATTCCAGGCATAGTACAGTTAATCTTTCCCTGCTTCTGGCAGAATTAATAGTAAGAACCATTTTGCTACAGTTGAGTATAAATTCCTATCTGGGAATATAATTACTGTCTGACAAGATATTAAGCAAATATTGAATATTGCACTGAGAATGAAGCCTTCCAAACAGTTTCTAAATTTACATAAACCATATTAATTAATTAATTTTCTGCTAAAAATGCAACATGAGCATCTGTGTTCAGTATAAAATTTTTCAGTCTGGTAGCATCTTGAAAAGATCATAGTGGAAACTCTCAAAAAACAACAAATAAATCCAAGACCCTCATCGGTCAACTGCAGCAAACTGGATCAGAGAGCAGGAGCTCTCCCTGCCATTGTGGTCATTCCTGCCAGGCATCTGGCTTTTCAACCTGTGCCAGCAAGGAGGAGAAGCATGGGGGAACCTTAGAAAATGTTTTTATATAACCAGGGTTTTCTGAGTCTGCAACAGATTTGTAACACTTCGTGTGGTGCCTGTTGTTTAACAGTGAGCCCAAGAGTAAGGTTTGCAAACATTGGCATTCCTGTTGTAGCTGTATGTGTCAGGATCCTGAAAGGTGTTAAGCTCCCTTCCTCTCCAGGAAGAGGCATGCAAGCCGTAGCACTGCAGAGAGAGCAACACAAGCAGAGCCTCTGAATATATTGCTAGGATGTGGTTTTGCAGCTCTCAGTGGTGCTATGGTATAGCAACAGGACTCTGTCCCTACAGCCCATTTCAGAATTTAGGAGCAACTAGGCGGACGATCAAAATATAAACTGAGCAGAGAAAATGTACTTAGATGTCTTTTTATCCATAAATGCTGTAGTGTATAAGGCAAACAAAGTGTGAAACAGTGAATGGAGATCACTTTATCACAGTGGGTCAAAAATACCTCAGAGTTTCAGCCCTTCCTACCTTTAAAATATTTCTTTATATGGCTTGTATCCTTAAAACCAATTTTAGAGCTATCTGAAAATGCCATGTGACAAGGAGTGAATTTACCATATTACCATTGGTGGCTGAAGCCTGCTGGCCATCAAGAACCCACAGGAGGCACTGCCAAGTGTCCCCGCACTGCCAGACTGGCCTTCTTCTCACTCCTTTGAATGGAGGCTACCCTTGGAAAAAGGAGAGGCATCAGCCAAATCCGCTCTGCTTCAGTGCTTCCCAGCTTACCAGAGCCCACAGGCATTGTTAGGAGCAGAGCACTAGTTAGATCAGAGTTTCTTTGGGCTTCAGCATACATCAGAAGACTCAGGACAGATTTAGCTTTGTTTAGAGCGATTCTTTCAGCCATAAATGGCACATGGCAAGAATGTCTATGGGAGTTTTCATAGTAATGGACTCCCAGCCTAGAGTTTTTGAAGTAGTATTTGTCCATCTCTGTCCACAACCATTCTTCTAGATGAGCCTTTGTGGATATATAAATATTTATTTATTTTATAATCTGAACTATGTACCTTTTGTTTCTGGATCAGCTTTTAATTATCTGGTTTCAGTTTCTAACTCATGCCTCACCTGCATGTCTCTAATCTTTCGTCTGGCTACTTGAAGAATTCCCTTGTTTTGAGACCAAATTTAATCATATTATTTGCCTGTAATCTGTCAGTGATATTTTCCTGTGTGTCAGGATTTGTGCTAAATGTGTTGTGGGTGGACTGGACATGTTTTCCTGGGCTTTGGTTGCATCTGAGTTTAAAAGGCAGTTTAAAGGACTTTGATCATTCTTATGCTGCTAACAGTATGCACCTCATTCTCCATCTGAAATCTGGATTGCCTGTGTTATTTTTTTTCAAGAACTAGTATAGTTGTGTGCTTTAAAACTGGTTGACAGGCTGGAGGATTCAGTACAGGAGGTAAATTGCACTTACTGTTGACGCTCGTAGAACCAAAACAGTTCTGATCTTTTAGAAAATATTTTCACTGTTTATTTTTTGCTTCCTTGAAGTTCTAGGAGAACAATAACCCAATTAAGCAAATAAAACAACTTCCTTTTAATGGCAAACACTCTGATCTGGAACCGCTTCTGAGAAAGAGGAAGGAGACAAAGCCATCCAACTTGGTATGTGATCATTGTTTTCAGTGATCTCTCTCTGTAAGATGGAGTGAAGGAGTAGACTCAATTCTGCACAAGAGGTACTGGCATCAAATGGGGTTTTTCAAATAGATTCTTCTCCTTAAATAACTTAATTGATCCCAAAATCAACAGGTATCCGAGAAGCTTATGTTCACACAAATGCATGTTGCCTTCACTTGCCATTATATTGGACTTCTCCCTGGAGCTGTTTTGGGAGCAGGGTGGGTCGTGGGATCTTTTTGGTTGGGTTTTTTTGGGGGGGGGAGAGCTTGATGTGGGGGTTTAGGTTGTTATTTTTTCATTATACACTGGAGCATACAGAATTTTGCAGCTGTATGCATTCACTTCGACTTAATGTGAACAGATACCAGACTGTAAAAATACCAGTTGTTTGGATGATTGAAAGGAAAAGAAAAAAAAAAAAGACGAACAAACAGTGTCTGTCTATTGTAATTCCTTAGGCTTGTCTCATATAAAGAGGGATTCACACTTATTGAAAGTTAATAAGCCAGCCTGATGCCAGTTTTGGATTAGACTTGAGCAGAGTTTAAAGTTGGATGAGAAGACTCTGAGGATGAAGAAAATCAAATAATAAGGTAATTAATGTCTGTTTCCTGGTGTCATCTTGGCAGCACAATGTTTTTAGAGCATCAACTGTGGAAATTCTCTGCAAAAGATGCTTTTATTGTCATCTTTCTTCAGGAAGTACAGTCTGTAGATGGATAGGCAGAACAATACTTCCTTCTCACGTGGCATATGCTTAGCTGGAAGTGGACAGTGACTGCCATTTCCTACAGGGACTGTGGTGACACTTCATCCTCCTGTTAAACAGATACTTCCATTTTTTCACTAGGACAGAAGAGTTAGATGGGTGGCTGGAAACATCTCTAAAAAAGGATAAACCCATTAAAAGCATTAAGTTCAGGTCATCTGGAGAGTTGGAAGAGAAGAAAAGGGCTTGTCATGACTGCATTTCAACATAATATCAAAACCCAACAGCTTTAAAATTATTCTGGAAGGGATGTGGCAACCAGAGCTAGTATGAAAATTTTAAAAATGTTGGAGGCAAAAGTGTTCCATCTAGTGTCTCACTGAAATTTATTTGGTAATGTCTGATGAAACATGGAAGCATAGATGCAGCAAAACCATTTTTCTATTTTTAAAACTTTTCAGGGACTTCTTTATTAGCCTTGTAATGGCGTGGTCTTCGCTTCCCCTGCTCTTCTTTTCTTGTCTTGCCTCATAACATTGATGTATCTTCCCTCTTACATCGGGGTAGACTCTGGTACAGTCTTTGGAGATGAAAAATATGCCTGCTAGAAAGTTTTCTGTGGGAAAAGATGAACTTCAAGACTTTCAGTGAGAAGAATGGAAAGAAGTAGGTCATCAGAATCCCATCACTCCAGAAAGCAGATCAATGAAGTACAGGGAAAATCAAGGAGTGTTGGGGTGTGCCCAGATCCTTGTCAGACTGTAAGGGGACTCTGAAAAGAGAGCGTGGAAGGGCAGGGTGTGAGGAACTTTGAAGCACAGCTGCCATGAGGCCACAGGAGACCTTGCATTATCATGGAAAGAGTTGAGGACCCAACCCTAAATGTACCATTACAGTATTTTTCTTTCAGTCAACACATTGTGTTCTCAGAAAGGCATTATTTGCTCTTTCGATCTGATTCATTATAAGAACTAAAGATGAAATAGACTTTCTGAAGACAGAAGCTCTGTTTTTCTGCAATCTCCAATCCTGATGGCACAGTCTCACAATTATTTATTTTCTGAGGTCCCCTGTCTCATTTGGTGCCAAAGAGCAGCAGTGAATGAAACAAGATAGTCTTGTGAATGCCTGCCATTGTTTGAAATATGGAGTTGAGAACCATTTGCAGAAATCAACATAATTAATGATCACCTGTAGAAACCCATTTTGTGTGTTTCTAATGAATTTGATCTATTTTTCTCTATGATCATTTCTTTACTAGTAGAACTGACAGTTTTAAACAATTTTAAATGGACAGATCAAGAAATAGGTAGAATAAATAGAATGTTCTGTATACAAATGCTGATCCTGCTTCTTTTACTAAAGCAAAAGACCTTCATCATTCATTCATGCCTTCACAGTCATGACTTATGGAGCTTTTATACTCATGAGAGAAACATAATACTCACCCTTCATGGGTGAAATATTCTGTATGGGCTGGGGATTTATTCTCCACTAGTCTCTCTCTTAAAGGTCTGATGAGAAGTGTTTTTCAAGGGTTAGATTTCTTTACAGAAATTTGATCGCTCCAGATAGCTGACAAAATTTAACCAGTTTCACTGTTCTGGATTATTCTGACTTTACAGCTTTATTCCATATTTTTTCATGCTCACATTGACCATGAAATACCAAGACATTCTGTATGGCTGTTAGCCGAGGACACTGGACAGAACTGTTTCTGAACACAGCTGTTACTGAATATAGGGTTTACATGAATTGCTGCTGATCTCCAGGCACTCTGAGGAAGAGATTTTCATTAGTTTGGGCTGGCAAGTGGGTGTCAGCACCTTGAGCCAGGTTCCACAGAGCTGAACTGTCTGCTCTG
Organism: Ifrita kowaldi; assembly: GCA_013398055.1. Classification (NCBI taxonomy): domain Eukaryota; kingdom Metazoa; phylum Chordata; class Aves; order Passeriformes; family Cinclosomatidae; genus Ifrita; species Ifrita kowaldi. The sequence goes on from VZRS01008529.1 coordinate 1,963,425, forward strand.
TGTGACTGATGTAAAAAGATTCAGAAAAGATTCTGAATGAACTATTTCAGAATGGTAATTTTACTAGAATAAAGCCAAGTGAAGCAGTCAGATGTCTCATCAAGGACTTATGAAAAGTATCAGTACAATTCATTTATATGCAATTGTCATGCTTTACCCCCAGGCAGCAACCAAGCCCCACACAGCCCTTCCCTCCCTCCCCACCAGTGGGTTTGAGGTGAGAACAGGAAGGGTGAAAACTAGAAAACTTGAGGGTTAAAATAAAGGCAGTTTAATAGGGGAAGCAAAAGCCACACACAAACAAAGCAAAACAAGGAAATAATAACCATAATCATAATGATAATAATTCCCTGCCTGCCATGGCAGGCAGGTGCTCAGCCATCTCCAGGAGAGCAGGGCCCCATCACATGTAATAGTTACTTGGAAAGACAAACATCATCACTCCAAGCCTCCCTCCCTTTCTCCTTTTTCACCCAACTTTTCATACAGAGCATGATGTCACATGGTCTGGAATATTCCTGTGGTCAGTTGGGGTCACCTGTCCTGGCTGTGTCTCCTCCCAAATTCCCACTGACCCGCAGCCCTCTCACGAGTGTGGCTTTACAAAAAGCAGAAAAGGCCTTGGCTCTGTGCAAGCCCTGCTCAGCAATAACCAAAACATCTCTGTGTTATCAATCCTGTGTTCAGCACAAACCCAAAGCACAGCCCTGTACCAGACACTGGGAAGAAAATTAACCCTGCCCCAGCCAAAACCAGCACAGTGCTGTAGCCCATTGCCTTCTGGCAGGATGCGCAAGTAGGTGTTGTTCAGAGCCATGCATGAGGGAGCAGGGCACCAGGACACGTATGTGACACAGTTTACAGCCCATGGCTCAAATCCAGGGCTCTCACTGAGACTCCAGTCCTGACAGCACAGTCACCTGCACACTGTGAAATTATGTTCATGCACTTTTAGGTACTCATATGTGTGTTTCAATAAATTCTGTCTAAGGAACAAATACACAAAACTGTGTAGGGACACGAAGATGCAAATATGTGAAATGTGGATGTAAAGTCAAAATATTGATTTTCACCATTTATTACTGGAAGCAATACATGCTCTTCAGAAACTGAAGAATTTGGGCAACTTCTTTGTGCCTCAGTTTACCCTCAGTTTACCCTTACATGCCCTAATGTATTAATGATATTTAACGCTATTTTCAGACATGTATTTTACAGCTCACTTAATGTTCTTATAATTTTCAGAGAAGTTCTGGTGAATTTGCATGTACAACTTGTGGGACAAATAAATCAGAACTCTTACATAAAATGTTTGAGTCTGAAAGAGTGATTAGAAATTGCCATTATTCTGATATTGCAGAGTTGAAACTTTTTATCACTTTGGAGAAAGTTTCTTTTATCTGCTTTAGTTCTGTTTCTCACTTTATTGCTGGCAAAAATGTATTGTGTAACACTTCATTAGATAATTACTTGATTACAATTTAATTTCTTCTGCAGAATCTTCCAGAAGTAATGCACTTGCAGTGTAAAATTTTATGTGGCTGGTATTATTAAGTTATTGTATTTTAGACTGATTGCCTGGATATGATTATTTCATTAAACTACCAATTGTTCTTGTGTGTATGTGTGCTGGCAAGGAAATAATCAGATAATGGATACTAAGGCCACAATCTGAATTACACACTACTCCTCAGCTATTCAACCTGTAATTTTAACACAACATTTTCTCCTTCACTAACACACACTGCAGTTATATTGAAATTATAACTACATTGTGCAAAATTCAGAAAATTCTGAAATGAGGTGTTAGGTAAAACTGGCAGTTCTTTCCATGTGTATAATTTTAAAAAAATTTACTATTGGAGGAGTGCTCCAAAGAAGAGGAAAAAGGTGAGAAAGAGCAAGCTGAGCTCTTGATTCTTCTTGTGCATCATCAGCAAGAAAATTTATTAATACCTTTGTAGCGACACCTGTCTGGTGTCACCATTGACTGGTAAGGTGCTACAAAAGTTGAAAAGCCATAGATCTGAAGAAAAGACTGTGTAAAAGTATGACATGGAGAAAACATTATAAATAATGTACAGGGCAGACACTGGCAACAACTAAGGCTGGCCCTCTTCTAGAAAGCAGTATGAAAAGGCAAAAAAGGGGGATAAATAAAATGCACTTATGTAGCATGAATAGAACTATCAACTGAAATAAATAAATTTTCCTGCTCTCCTGCTTGTCTAAGAAACATGTTTGTTTAGCAACAGGGACAACTGAAGTTAGCATCAGATTTTTTGTTAATAGTTAAGTGTTTTTTGTTAAGCAAAGGTACCTTGGCTCAAGGAAGCGAAGACTTAAGAAGAGGTACAGGCTGAGCACCACTCCCACCATTCAGATGACAGTCAAAGCAAATTAGCGATGTGGAAGGAGGAACAGAGTGGTAGGATGGTGAAGCAGGGCTGCCACCTCTGTTCTCCCTCTTTTATCTTTGTTTTATACCTGTTCCTGCGTCAGCAGGCTCTAGATAAATTGAGCATATTTTATTGCAATCTATCATTTAACAGTAGTCAAATACTATTTCTTAGAAACAAGAGCAGCCTATGAAAATAATTACATCTGAGTTTTCTTCCAACCTCTCTGATTTTTTTCCTTAAAAATTGAACTCAGTTCTTGCTGGAGGCAGGGAATGAAGAAAACACGATCTGGTGAGAGCTGGTTACACTTTGGTTCACATAAATTGTTCTTAATCCTTGCAACAGCACAGAAATACACATTAAAGAGATGGACTGCATCATATGTAGGACTAGAAGGTAGGATTGTAGCTGAGATTTCTAGGTACTTCCTTTTATTGTAATAATAGCTTTGATTTCCCTAATTGCCTATAACTTTGCTCAGATGTAATCCTGTGGATTGACACTTAACATTGTCATGTTGAGCATATGCATCAGCTGGAGTTACTGAGTAGAAGTTTACAGCAGCAACAGTTCAGGCACTTCCGAGAAGGGGAGGAAATTTGTTCAGTGCTGTTTTAAAGTTTTATGGGAGTTCCTTTTCAAAATGAGCATATACATAGAAAGGAATCCAGCTGAGGCTGCCCTTGCAACCCTTATTTTGGCTTTTTACGGCTGCTGAGCATTTGACTTTCAACCTTGACATTGTCGTCGAGTACTCCATGTTGGAGATGCTATATAATTTCACAGTGAGTTCCTGCAAAAGCATAGATTTGATCTGAAAGTACAGAACACAAATCGCAGAGAAATAAAACCATCCAGTGCTTTTGAAGGGAATCTTGGTTTACTTCTGCAGCTCTCCTGATTTTCTTCTGATAAACATGAATCTATCTCTTAGTACATTGATCTATCCATTAAAACCTGTTTATTTTCATTGCAGTGTAGTGCCTGTGCAACTGTTCCTGCTGTTTCTTGTCCCAGTTTTGGCTGATATTTGTATATTAGATCACTGGGGAAAGAGCGAAATAAATTGACTTCAGCTGTTTTTTAAAGTATTAGGTTATCTCTGGAAAGTGTTTTTCTCTTCACTTATCAGTCATGCCTGTCTCTTCCATGACTTTGCTAATAATTTTTTTCTTTTTAAGATTGGAGTGTTTCCTCTGTCATCTTCCCTTGACATAGCAAATGGTATCAAATAGAAACATGACTTTTTCTGTGTTTTGTGCCAAGAATACTGGCAAACCATTCCAGATCAACCCCCAGGAAATCAGACAAAGGATCAGATTAAACTACCAAACCTTCACTGGCTGTGGAAGTTTTGCTTGGTCCAAGACTGTGTCTTGGCTCTGACTTCAGACAAACATTCTTTCTCCAGCTACAGAATGGAAAGTGTGCATCTTTTATCAGGGCAAATAGGTCAGAGTCTAAGCTCTACATCTCCTGAGTACTGGTATTGCAAGAATTTTTTTTAAATGCTGTGCAGATAATATTGACAAAATATATACGTAAATATAATAATTTAATAGTCACATTAATTAAATATATCCAAAGTTTGGCTGATAAGGCTCTTCCTAGGCTTGGTTTGAATGATTACAAGATATTTATTATACCTCCTTCAGATAAAAATGAGGTGGAACTGTTGCTGAACACTTAGGAGTGTATGAATGTAGAGTGAAAACGCGTCAGATCATCCAAGTTCTCTGCCATTAAATTTGACACCCTAATCTGATGAATTTTTCCTGTATAAAAGGCTGAGACACAATTTTTTGAAAGAGCCATATTTCACACACTCCATGAGAAACTTTGGCAAAAATATTGCTTATAATTCCTTGTTTCTTTTTGCCAACTAATATATTGAGAAACACAGAATACAGAGCTAAGTATCAGAAGGATGTAAATCTTTGAAAAGATGAAATGCAAGAAAGACATTTTCAAGCACCTATCGTAAACTCAGGTCTCCAAAAGTCATGAATAATGAGCAACAGTGTTTGAACAGAGCATATGTGTGTACTGAGAGTAGTAGAACCAGTGGATTTTCTCTAAAGAGTTTGTGCAAAAATTCTCAGGAAGAAAGAGGTCACCAAACCTCTTCCCAGAGTTTGTATGATCAGACTGTAAAGCCAATACTAGATCTACCAGAATCAGCAGTGACAGAATTGCCTTTGGGATTTCATCATTAACATTTATTCCCCTCTTAAGATTTTGTTTTCAGGAAGGGAGCAACAGTGTACTTTATGGAAGGAAATTGTGAAAACTTCAGTTCCAGATATGCTGTCTACCCAAGCTATAGCAGTAAGACACTAAAGTAACCACAGAAGGGAACAAAAGTCTAGAGGCAAAATGCCATAAAAGCAGAACCAAAAAAAGAGGTAATAAAATGAAGGGGATGTAGTTCTGGGTTTGAGCATTTCTTTGTTCTGTCACGTAATTACTGATCTTACACACTGAACTGTGATAATCAAAAAGAGGTGGTGGTTAGTAGCAGCCCAGCAGTTGTGTGTAAATAGAGTTTTAGATATTAAATGACAATTAAAGGCTGTTAAAGAGTAAATTGCCAAGCGATGAACTAAGCCTCATGAGGACTGGAAGGAAAGTAGTAAAGCTGAATTCAGCCACAAACCACTAACTACAAACAAACTACTGGCAGCATGTCTGCTTCCTAAAATACCTTATTAACACCCTGTCTTTAACTCTTTTAAAAGTCATGGAAGAAAATCCCAAAGAGCTATAACAAAATATTGAAACCTCTCTCTCAGCTTCTGAAACCAGCAAATCTGGAAAATGCTTTTCATTTTAAAAGGAAAACTGCAATCTAAAAACTGGAATATTCATTTAAATTTCATCACTACCTTATATGCTTAAGCTTAAACTTCGCCTGAGCAGTCTTGACAGTTTTTGGGTCATCCTCTGGTAAAAACCCAGCCTAAGGTGCAGCTGATGACAATGAGTGACAACCAAAAAGAGGGGTAAGTAACCCTACCAGAACAGCTAAGCCCGAAGGAGCACCCTGGATGTCTCAGAGTGACTAAGGACTTTGCTTCGATGGTGTGAAGCTTTTGGCTTTTTCTCATTCATCTTGAGTATTTTTTCAGGCTGAAAATAGCCATGGCTGGTTCCTAGTGGGGACCCTTCAATCAGGGGAGCCTGTGGAAGTGACTGTGGCTGTGGGAATGACCCACAGCAATGCCGTTGAGTCTATTCCTCCCAGAGACACATGGGAGAGGTGAAGCCGTGGTTCTCTGATGAGGCAATGATGTTCCATGCTTTTCTCAGATCCTGGAGTCATCCTACATTCCCTCCATTTCATAACTGAAGTTCCTATAATGAAAACTTTATTGCCAAGAGAGATCTGGGGAAAGGAGGGTCAGTTTCAGGAATTACACACCCCTGCCCATTGACGGGAGGAAATCCAGGGTGTGTGGGACCATGAGTGAAATACTTCTGATAAGTGCCTGGGTAAAACAAACCCAGATCTGCAAGTTGAGAGCACTCTAACCAGGAACCAGGCTCTGCATGCATTTCTCTTTTCCTACATAAAGGGGCAGAATTAAGTATTTAAGGTGCAGTATCATGTCTTAAATCATTTTTATAAGTATTCCACATTGGCTTTTTTCCTAAGGCCTTGATTATCATCAAGCATGGGTCTACTACTCAGTGCAGCTTCCCTTAGACTCAAAATCACAGAGCATTACATAAAAAAAAAAAAAAAAAAAAAAAAAAAAAAAAAAAGCTATGCAACTTACTCAAATAGCTCTGCCTATAAGATGAGGAAAACACTTCAGAAATCTCTTTAAAATACATGTTAAAA
>VZRS01008529.1:1969907-2078573 GCA_013398055.1 Ifrita kowaldi
AAAGAAAAAAGAAGAAAGCTATGCACTGGTGCTTAAAATTGAATGTCATTTTTACTTACAAACACTAGCAGGTGTTGAGCAGAGAAAAAAAACCCTCGTGTATCAGGATAGTAAGTGTGGTAGGGATAGAAAACAAATGTGAACAATGCTTACACTTGCTCAGCTTTTTTGTGCCAAAGCCCGTTCCCCACACAAGCTCTCTCATTCACTCACATTTGATTCCCCATTTCTGCTTCTGCTCAACCTCCAACTTCACCCCCTTTCTGGTAAGGCCCTGCTTTCTTCTGCCCACCTTGTTTTAGTATTTTGTGATTCTGGCCTTATCAGGAAATGTTCTCAATATAACACAAGCTATTGTAGCTGTTTTAAAGATTTAATGAACAGAGGTTGATAAGGACAATAGCAGAAGATGCACAAACTACAGAGGACACCATAATTCTGCCTCTTTTCTGGTTTTATTATGGCCTCACTATTTCTTTTGTCACTATAGAGTACTCCAGAGTCTCATAATGTTCATCCTTTATAGAATTTAAGAAACGTATTCACTGCCTGTTTGGAAAGGGAGAAAAAGAGGCTTTTTTTCATTTTAAGTTGTCAGTGGTATTAGAAAGAACTAATCACAGCCCTGGAAACAGAAAACCTCTATTGCAGCATTGAATCAGGGACAGGAAGAAGGCACTTCAGTATACTGTCCCCTGCACACTCTGCAGAGGTACTTTTTTCTCAGTTGTAGAGAAAGTCTATTAAAAGATGATGACTTGATATGAAGGAGAGCCTTGTCCTTTAGGATATGGATTAAGATCACCAATTTATTTCTATGCTGGGCATTCAACAAATCTCAGAATCACAGTGTAATGATTTAGTCCTATCTGAGCTTCCCTTTGCCACTTGGTCACCTTCCCAGTCCCTGCAGAATGTACATCATTTAAATTTTGTCCATTTTCTTCTTACTGCAGGCTTTCATTAGTTTATTCCTTATCTGCCCGTAAGTGTGTAATGATAATAGTGTTGGTTATATAGCGCCTTTCATTTCAAAGTGCTTTACAAACATTAACTAATTAATGGAGAAGGCAGAGCATCAAATAATGAATTTTTCAATCGTTTGGTGAACTGGTACAGACAGATAATATGATTTGTTCACTACCTGAGTAGTTCAGAAGTGGACCTTAATTTAAAGTGCTGGCCAATTTGACTGTCACTGATGATGACAGAGAGAAAAAAAATCAGTTTGTATTTCTTCTACATGAGGCATCTTTTTCATTTGAATTCATGCTTCAATCCTTCATTTAAAATTAGTTCCATTGAATGGGATGGCGGAAGCATAATATACTGATTTTTGCAGAAATGGAGAAATTAAGATCCACACAATTATTTCCAAATCATCAAAATCTATGGATTTTACATTTCAACTGAAGAAATAATTTCATACAATTTTGGAAGCTACTTCTATGCAATTTCATGCTCAACAAAAATCCATTTGATACAGAACAGTGATGTTTTGTGTAAACATCTCACTTATTGGTTAATAATAATGGTTTAGCTTGAGCTTTTTCATCTTCACTTTCATTGACCACCTACCATCATTTTCTACTGAGGAGCAACAGAAACTGCCAATTTATAATGAAAGTTTGAGACACATGATCAAAGTAAACTAAGCTGGGGGAAAAAAACCTGTTGGTGCTGTGAGACAGCAGCAAAAGAGTGATCTCTCTCCTTCTCTTTCAACAAATTTATTTTCGAATTAATGATATAGTAGGAGGAAGAATGAGAGTTTATCAAGCTGTGTTTCTTGGGGTGGCCATATTTATGTACATTCAGGAAAAATCGAATGACTTGGAGACCAGCACAAGAATGTGCAACTTTTTGTCTCCCAGAGTTACAGCATGTCTGTGCTGGTTAACCAAGCTAAAACCATGCAAGGGCTGCTTAGTGGTGGAGTCTTGCTCTCAGTCCAGAGGTAATTCTATTTGGAACAGTTTTTCACCCTATTTAAATGTGTGTCCAGAACAGCCAAAGTTGGAATAGATCATGGAAAACAGATGGATCATTCTGATAGCATAAAAACAGTGGGAAGGAACCACTTAAAAGTCTTCTTTAAAGAACCCAAACCCACAACCACATTTGGTATGAATTAACATGTGGGCTCCCATTTCTCATGACCAATGGCAACTGTTAGCAGAGTGCCTGAATTGCAAAGGCATGGGTGACGTTAGCACAAATTATTTATCCAAATACTATTCCTGGAAGAATAGTTTCAGCAAGTGGCACTAGGTATGGGTAAGTCAAGCTTCTGCTTGGGGCAGAATGTGAGTCAGAGCCACGCCACCTGCTTTACCTACTATACAGCCCTGCAAAGCCAAGATCAGGATCTGTGGCATGGCAACTGCTCCCAAGGAAAGGTCTTCTTCTAGAAGCAGTAACTGGTGATCCAATTCCATCCACCAGCTTCCTTAGCCACCCCAGTAAGGAAGTCTTTTCAGTGTCCTTCCTTCCCTCTTTCTTTCCCAGCTCTATCCCTTCTCCCTTTTGTGCCCTTTGTGCCCTTTTGTGTCCTTTCTGTGAACAGAGCAGCATGGTACTGGCCCCATCTCGCCAAGAGGGTCACAAAAGCTTGAGCCAGTCCTGGTTACTCATTATTTGCTCTCCATGACTCCACTTCTAAAGGGATTCAGCCCTCCAGCCATGGACCAGGAGCTGTACCATGTAATTTAGATGACCAAACTCACCACAGAGAACAAAGACACACTGACTGAGCAGAATAACTTTGCAAAGTAATAACTTCTCTATTTGTGAATAGAGAATTTCTTTCATAGTCAGGTTCTCATTAGCCTAACAGAGCTCAAGAAGCATTTGGACAATGCTCTTGGGCACGTGGTGTGACTCTTGGGGATGGTCCTGTGCAGGGCTTCAAATGACTCTTAAGATCCTTGAGTGTCCCTTCCAACTCAGCTTATTCTGTGATTCTGCGAATATGATTTATAATGACTCTCTCTGCAGTAAGCAATTGAGTCACTTTGAGATTTCTCCATAGGGATAACCACTTTGGAATGATAGGGAGCTCTGTGAAGAGCAGTCCTTGTTTAGCCTCTATTTCATATCTGACACAGTAGATTTCATACTTCGTGACAGTGTATCCATCATATTATCAGGAGATTTCAACTGCAGGCAAAAATCCGTTTTGGAAATAAATCCTTCTACTATTTCATCTTTGTTATCTAATAATGAAGAAAAGTTTGAAACAACATCAAGCTTAAGTCAAAAAATGTTTATTCCAAAAATTTGCCCAGAAAACTTCTCTAAATTCTTTTTATCCAGACAGGGAAAGGGAGAAGGGTAGGGAAGAGGTGTCTGCATTTAATTTATTTCTTGATTCACTTGCAAATTGCTTGGCAAACAAGTTTATGCATATTAATTACATTTCTAATGAAAAATATTTGCAGTTGCATCTGTTTTCATGGCAAAGTATAAATTGGGTTTGCAAAGCTAATGTATATATATATAATTTGGTAACTGTAGACACAACCATTTTGATGGAATATATATATGGCTGGAGGAACAAATGCTGTCACATGGGGATTTTGCTATCAGGCTGTACAGGACACACAGTGGCTGGGGCTGGTTTCTCTGGGGGAACCCAAGGTTAAAGCAGCCTGTGTGAGTGCAGGTGACAGTGGGAACTTCTCATAGCAACACAACTGAGTAATTTTATCTCAGTAAGGGATTAACTGAAAAAAAAGTGCTGATAAAAGTTCACTAGTTTATGTACACAAAGTCTTGCCAGGTGTGTTTGCTTGCTGTTTCTCAGGGCTTTTTCATGAGAATGAGATTTTCTGAAATACGTCGTCAATGGTGATCTAGTACGTGACTTGGTTTTTATTGGCAAAATAGCCCATGTGATGCCACAGACAGGAGCTGCCACAGGTCAAAACCTGATCCTAGCAAAATGTAGAGGATGGGAAGTACATTGTGCAGAAAGAGTTTGTTCCTACCATTATCTCCAAGCAAAACATTTGGTTTTTACTGGTATGGCATGATCTGAGTTTTTCAAATCTTGCTTGGTTTTGTTATCTAAAAGAAAACTTAAAGTAAAATGCTTAAATTAATTTTAAATGTTTATTTCTGCTTCATTATTTAAAGTGTTTATTCAGTGCCACAATTTAGTCTTCACTGAGCTTGCAATGCATCTCGTATAGAATTGCCAGAACCATAATATAACATTAGCAAATCTAATGCTAAATGGTGCTTGTTAATGGTTGAAATTATAGTTTAGATCCTGAGAGCATAAAGGTATCATGAGATCCTTTGCACTTGGATACGGGGTTTGGAATTCATATGAATGTTGATGAAATTTATGCTCGTGTATCTGGGAGAAAATATCCATTGTGAAAGCTGAATGTCTCATAGCTGTGCTTTGCACAAAGCAAAAAGCTCAAATGCTTCCCGCCTATTGCAAGCTTCACTCAAGGCACTGTAATTACAGTAATTAATGGCATTGTGAAGCACTACTTATTTTTAGTAGGTGTAATTGCCAAGGATGCTTCTTTTTAAAATTCTTTGAACTGCTTTCTCTGTCAGTAAGCACAGAAGCTGACAGATATTTCTTTTCCTAATTGAGAAAAAATAAATCAGCCATCAAAGTCAAAATTCTTCGGAACAGTGGAGCCACAGTTCATGCTGAGAAGGGACTTGCTCCCTCAGGAGTGACATTGATTGATTTTAATGTGTCTGCTCATGAAGTAAGATACTGTATTAACACCTGAACAAGTCTGTGACAAGTGATAGTGACAGGCGATGTTCGAAGCTTACCCTGTCACCAGGGTTCAGCTCAGATCGTGCTTACAGGGGTAGCCAGAGCTTTCTAAAGATCGGTCCCTGAAAGGCAAGCATCCTGTTTTCTTTGCAGCAGCCTTGCTTGTTTCCTTCACTGCAACAAACTCTGATCATTTGTCTGCATCTTAATGGGTAAAGTTGAATAAATACAAGAAGAACAAAGGAAATATCTAGGCACAAGAATGACTTTTGGTTGAACAAATGGATTTTCACCTCTGCAAAATCTAACAGAAGCATCATGATTTTCTGTAACATTTAAATGACTAGCACACTGAGAAACAAGAAAAACCAGCTAAGTGAAAAATACATGAAATGATTTACAGCAGATAGCCCAAACCCCAGGGGGTTTGTGAGGAGAGAAACAGTGAACAAATCTGAAAAGCACAAAAAACTCTTTCCTATCGAATTACAAGCCAGCTCATTTGGAAAAACAGGACCTAACATCAGGATGCAACAAGCCACAATTTAGCAAAATAATTTAGATTTTAGCTAAAGGGAGTAGCTGTTAAAAAGAAATTTAAAATGGAAACATTTAAATTCCACATTTAAAGTGGATTCCTAATTATTCCTACTTTGTGGGTCTGGATCCATCACAGTGTTATCTCCCTCAGCAGATGTGGTGGGGCTAGTGGATGACAAGGTCAACAGTATGTAGTTGTATCCAAATCCAGGGTCCAAAACAGCCAAATGCAGCCTACCAATTCCTCATATTTCAAGTCTGCCACATATTGCAGAGTAGCTATATCAGCATTGCACATTTTTACTAAGTCCTCAGCATGGAGTCAAAGCAGTAGAACTTTATTGACCCATGAGAAGCTAGGCCTGTCCCAAACAGATGAAGACAGCTTCAAATAAAGAGGTCTGGCTAAGAACTAATTTATTAAATTGCCATATATGGCATAGGGAGATTAGGACCACCCTTATTTTATACCACAGTAATTCATCTGACTTCAAACAAACACCTCCTACATTTTCTATATTCTAGTGAATATTTCTGTTCGAAAGAGGAAGGATTGTTTGGTGGGGAAGACACCAGGTTGGTGGAGAACACACCAGGTTGCAGAGCACAGACAGTGATACAGATTGTTTTGAACTGAGAAAGTTTAAGGGATTTGCAGAGAAGCCTTTGAGAAAGAAATCACAAAAGTCACAGTGAATCGACAGCAAGAGTTTTCTGGGGAATAGGTATTTACCAGCTCTGACTTCCTCTCCTGTTTGTTTCCTTTTTAAAAGGTTAAGCACAAAGAATGGCCAAGGCTGTCTAGAGAGAGTGGGTTGGGCTCCAGCATAGAGTAGATGAGAAATTTAGCAGCTTGTGGTATTAGAAAAGCCAGTGTTCACGAGCTGCAGGTCAGTGTGGAAGCAGTGATTTGGCACATGATGCTCTGCAAGGACAGCTGTCAGGTGAGAAGGACTGGCTCCTGCAAATGAAATCATTAGATATGTTCAATGCAGTCACCTCTGTTGCTACCCTCTGCAAGTTCTACCAAGCATTCATTGACACAGTGGAATACATTTTCAGCTATGGTGATGAGAACCAGCACTCAGTGGAGAATTCAGAGCATTTAGTTTCAGTGTGCACTGAGTCTGAAAGTACTTTTTTTTCATCCCTTGTTCCTTGTTTTGGGGTTTTGGTTAATTTTTTTGTTGTTAGTTGTCCTCAGAGGAAAAAAAATTATCTCAGCTAATGTGGGTGCTAACATGTGAAAGGAGTTAGTCCTGAAGCAGCCTTGAAGGCTGACAGACTAGGATCCTCTTTGTTATTGTGCTCTACCTCTGATTTAATATCCACATCTCACTAGAAACTCAAACACACATAATGAGGAGGCAAATGGCAAACTCACTTGTGTTGATATCTCTCCTCTCCGATGATTCCTCATGCAGGATTTTCCATGGTTGTGTTTGCAGTTCAAATAAAACTGTAGGAAATAATGCAAGTACACTCAGGCAGTAAAAGGGATGGTCAACAAGTAAGGGCTCAGCATGTGTGCATTTTAATGAGGTGTTAATTGAGAGTAGGGTGAAAGTAAACTACGTACTCAGAGACGGGGCTTGGATTTGTTGGAAACCAGAAGCATTTAAATGCTGGGCTGTCTAATACAGAATAAGGACAAGTTCAATTCAAGTTTTTCCTACTTCAGGCTGTTTTGTAGTTCTTTGGGTTGGAACATTTGTAATAGATTTACTAGGAGCTATCACTCCAAGTTCAAAAAAACAGATGGGTAGTATTTAATTGGTGAAGCAGGACCGTTCACGTATTTACATATAGAAAATACAGCAAGCAAGATATTCATTCTGACCATGTCCCATTCTTTAATCCTCCAGTTAAACTGAAAAATTTGCCTGGTGCTGTGTTCCCAAATCACATCACAAAACACTGAAGTAATTTTATATCCTTTCCTTTCCCTCCTGAAAGAGTGTGGCAGCACTCTACTTCCACATTTCAAGTGTTTTAACCAAGGAGAAAGTCATATGAAAGGCTCTCAAAAGTGTTACTTTATCTCCATATTCACTATTCGGGCTTGAAAGCAAACCCTTTTTTGGCTACCTCACGGAATGAAATACTAAAGACATGTCTTTGATTTCCTGCTTTAAATAGAAAACAAAAGCACTGTTTTTAGGAAGCTAAATCATTTTTTACTCTGATACTTCATTAGGCTCACTAGAGGCTTGTGTCTGTCTCAATTTTCAAAGCACTGCAAGAGATTTTAGTTTTGTAATTCCTCTTTGACTGAATCCCTTATTCCCTCCTTGGAAATGTAGTAAAACTGAAATGTCAGTCCTATGATAACTGGGAATATTCTTGTAGGTTTTTTCCCTGCAAAATTAGTGTGCATGTAGCCAATAACATATTTTTGAAGTGTTGTTAATCTGCATCTCTAACTTGAAGTAAAACACTGAAATCTTTTGGAAGGGGGTAGTTATTTTTAACCAAAGTGGAACTCTCTTCCACATCTGCTCATTTAGGGATAAAACTGGCCCATAGACTGCGTAGCTGTCAAAGGTCAGCATGAGTGGGCACTTGCCTTCTGATTAGGGGGAGAGGAATCCCTGAGTGGCAGAAAGCCAGCATCAGTATGTTGTACCTCCATGATCGCATGGCAATAACACCCTTAAGAAGAAATTGTAGCCAAAATAAATGTAGTAGCCCTTTCAGAGTTACAGTCACCTGATGCCTTATCAGGCCTCCTAAAAACAGAGACTAGACAAGAATAAGGGAGTAAAGGTAGGTATTTATTTGAAAGGCCTTCAAAGGTACTCCCTGGGGAGCCAGAGGCTACTGCCAAAACGGACCCCAAGATGGACAACAGGTCACAGGTTCTTCACACTTTTATAAGTTTGGTTCATTTGCATATCAGGGTTAATTCTCCAATTAAAGCTTCAGTTAATGATGTAATTTCTCCTCCACTTGCCCCTCTTAGAGGCTTTTGGTTTATATTTTTTGGGCCTAGGACGGTCTGGGTGTCCTTGAAGAGCAGGCCTGGAGAGGCTTTGTTATATCTAACTAGCACGAGAGAGCAGAAAACAGGCTACAAGAAACTCCAGAGTTACACACTAGGCAGTACAGGATTTGAAAAATATGAAAGTTAAAACCTAAGGCACCAACCCCATACTAACTGACTAGAGCAACTCAAAACTCTTGTGTTCACAGCAGAGCTAGGAAGTCCTTCTGCACGGCCATTAGTTAGGGAGAGTGCAAGATTCTTTGTGATCCCAAGATCAACTCTTTATTGTGTCCCTTTATTGTGTCCCAAGCATGAGCAGGTCAAAAAACAACTACTTTCAGCTTGAACAAAAATGCCACAATGCCATTAGGTGGGCTGTGCTTCACGCAGGCCCATCCCAGCTGGAAGGCATCCCAGACCCCCAGCACTCACAGCACGGGTGGCTGCTCGGGATGGCCTGGCTCTCTGACACCTTGTCTCTCAAATGGGGCACCTGAATTTCCCACACGCCTGCCCAGAATTGCTCCACTCCCACAGAGCACCACATAGGTTGGTGATCTACCACCTTAACAGCGCTAAGTCTGGGGTTCTTTTTTGTTCTGTCTGCATGAAATCCAAACACACTGCAGAGTAACGTAATACAGTTCAATAGATATTACACCAAAGCCCTGTGGAACTTAACAGAAAACAAATTCTTATTCATAATGATTGTTGACCTGCCTGTAGAATCCTCTTGCTAAAATGTTATTCCCTGTTAAATTTCGTCAGATTCAGGAAGTTATTTTGAAGTTGCTATTTTCTACAGGAACTGATAGCACTTATTAATAACCACAAAGGTAATAATCAACAAGCAAAAGAATATAGGTAGATATGCCAGCAGGAAAAAAATTCAAGCAAAATGAGGAATGGTTCATACGTCTTCTCTCATACACTACTCCTACACCCAAATCATGTAGACCTTGGCCTGCACTCTGCCTCTAAGCACCTCTCAGGTGCCTCTGAATGTACCATGCTGTTAAGAGGTGATGCGGAACAAACTGTTCGTTCCTCTACACAGTCAATAGCTTATATTATTTAAATAGCTTACTTTTTATGTACTTTCTCTAATCTGAAATTTCAATATTACCAGCTTGGCCAACCTCAAGGTTCAAAATAGCACAAGACAACTACAGGTATTCTGATCATTGGACTTCTCTCATTATACTCACCTACAACATGGAAAAACCTGGCATGCCAGGATCTGCTCCAGCTAAGAAAGGGTTGATCAACAATAGATTTCACCTTTTGAAAATGGACAAAGAGTCCACAAAACACGGTAAAGTAATAATTACAGAGAAGTGATGTGCAAATGATAATGTCAGATTGAATACCTTCTTTACCGGAGATTCAAATACTATGGTAGCAGACAAAAAGCCTAATATATTCTGACTAATCAGGATTGATGTTAATTAAAGACGAGTTCAAGATAATGACTTCTCATTACTATGTGATAGCTAGAAAGAGATTGTTCTACCTCTAGGTAAAATAAGCAATTAGATAACTTCTGGTTTTAAGGACTTCTTTTTTAAGAAGTCTTATCTCATTCCCTCTTCTTTTTCTGATGTCAAAATATTAATATGTAGATGTCTGATTTTTATTGCTGCTCATTTAGATGGATGTTTTTTAGTGGTTTTCAGACTGCATTATTCTTTCACTTCAATGGAATTATATTTTTCTGTTGCTCTAAGGGGACCACAGCTTATTGGTTAAAAAAAATTAAAAATAGAGACACTAAGAATAAACCCTTGGGTTACCACTGGAAAATACAATGTGAAGTAAAGGCGGAGTTGAATCCCTCATAGAAGTGGTAGAGCTTTCTTTAGAAAATGAAAAAAAAATCTTTTTTTCCTCCTAGTCATTTGACTGCCCTAATAGGTTTCCTGTTCCTGCAGATAGGAAAAGGAAAGACGACAAAAGGTATCTGAAAGATCATTGGCTTTCCTCCTAAAGCCACCAGCAGTGGTGATTTCAGTATCATCACTTACATTTCTCCTTTATGAGGATAAAAGGGAAAAAACAGCCCCTCCAAATCCTACGTATTTGTGACCTGGCACAATAAAATTTCCTGGAAGGAAAACAAAACTGGCTTCACTTCAATGATAGACTCATTCCACCAGATTTCTTCTTTTTTTTCTATTTTTCCTCTCTTGGACCCTCAATTTTTTAAAAGTCCATGAACTGTAGGTATTAGGAAAAGCAGGCAGTGCCACCATGAACTTGTAATCATCCTTCACCATTGAAGGACATTGATTTAAATCCTGCCTTTCCATGTGCCATTCACCAGAACTCTACTGGTACAAGGGCAGACCTGGAGTCACTCTCTGTGGAATTAAGTTGTGGTTCTTTTGAAAGAAGCATCTAAAATTGGTGGTTTGGTGATATTAGAGATTTAACAAATGCTTACATTCTGAAAGCATATACAGTCATTAGAGCTGAGCAAACCAAATCAGACTGATACTCAATGGAATGGAAGTTTCACTGGAAACCAGGCTTACAAATATTTTGGAAAATGCAGTTCAAGACTTGAGCAGGCAGGATGAACTTTGAGAGAAACTGTGCAGAATTTTCAATGAATATAGAGTTTCTTGGTGGGGAACACTTGTAAAAAAAATACACGGGTTTCCAGGACACTGTTACTACACAGAATACAGTGGCTTTGTTTAAGTAGTTCCTTTGAAACCTGAGATTTATTCAAGCCCAGAAATACCGGGCGATACTGAAGGTGCATGGGTATTTATGAAACAAGCCAAAGGTTGGCTGCTGCAGTGCACAAGAACAAAAACAGCATAATGACATGAAGTTGCCGTACATAACTTGCAAAGGAAAAAGAGCAATGAGTTTAACTATTCCTACCTGTTTGTATTCATATAAAACTGTTCCTTATGCTATGCCTTTCACTGTTTTATTTTGCTTTGCTGTAAGTGCTCCTAGAAAGCCCAGATAAGCAGAGCTTCATGAAGCCCATACCATCTATTACTAATGGTTGGAGAGCAATTGGTTGAGAAACCACTAATTTGTTTAAGAATTAAATGAAGTGAAGCACCAAAACTCTAATGGAAATGTAGTTTGTATTAACTGTGGAATTGCAATAATGTGTCTTTGAATATAGAATTTAGATTAGAATTAAGTGCACTCACAGACAAAAGGGAAAATACGTCTATGTTATCTGTAAAGATAGAATAGGGAAACATTTGCATTAAAGAAATTAATGAGTTCACATTATATGACTGGGTTCCTGGTGTTAAAGGATACAACTATGTGGAACTAAATAGCAAATATACTGTTCCCTAAAAGTAGAATTTGTTGCCACCTGGAATAAATGGAAAATGTACCCTAACTACTGTCAACAGAAGGCCAACGGTGCACAGCTGAGACATTAATCACTCATGAATTCTCCAGCCAGATCTTTGTAACATTTTGCAAAATTGGGCCATATTAGTTAGGTATAAATAACACTGTTTCAAACTAATTTCTGTGTTGCTTTTTAGCAAGGACAGATGTGTAGACCATCCTAAATTGGATGATGTGATAGCTTTTTAAGTTTTGCAAGTTTAACTCATTTAAAGAAATTAGAAACTAGTGTGTGGGAGGCATTTGGTGACATATAGGGACTCCCAAAGCACTTGAGAAACTTAAAAATAATTTAATTATCCTCTATCACACCGGTTTCCTTCCTGAGCTCCTGGGAACTCTATGGTTACCATCTATATTAATCTTAGAATATTTAAGACCCATGGCTAGGAAGTCCTTGGTTTACTGTGAGATTTCTGTTTTAGCACATAAATTATTGCCACAGATTGAAAACCTAATGAAAGTCTTTTCAGCCTTCAACAATACTTAATACCAAGGAAAATTTATCAGCTTTGATGAGGAGGGGGCAAGTGTAAATTTGAGGTTACAGTCATTACTTGATTGGGAGAAAAAGTAATTAGTGCCATAGTCTGCGCTGAGAGCTTTAGAACAAACAAAAATAGTTGGCTTTAATGAAGAAGCTAAAGCAAGAGAAGGATACTTAGAAAAAGGTGAATTAAGATGCTGTTGGAAATCTCATTAGAGAAAAACAGGGTCAGAGAATGAAATGGAAATAGCAGTCCACTAATAACTTCCTTAAGTTATTTAAGAGAAAGATGAAATTATTTTCAGTGTATTTCTTTATGAAAGAGCTGATAAAGCAATATATCCCAATTTCAACAGCCTGTTTGGTTCATAATATGTTTTTCTTATTCCAGATCAGGCCTTTCAGCAAAGGGCAGCAAATACCCTGATGCTTCTGTCTGATGACTTCTGACAAGACTCTGAGTGTCAGCAAGGCCACTCTGCCTCGTGAGTGCATGGTGAGAAAGGAGCTATGGCTGCTCCGTGTGAAGTACAGGGCTTGCAACTGGTTCATCACAGCAGCTGGTGGCAACTCCAGCAACACGCTGCCAGTAAGAAAATGAGAATACCCTGACTGAGCTGTAATGTCCAAGGAGCTGTCTGGAGTTTGCTATTGGGGATTTTTCCTGGATAAATGTTCTGACTGATGGCTCCATACCCAGACATGTGATGTCATTCTGTCCAGCCATGGGGTTCAGATTATTTTTCCAAAGTTTATGAGCTTAGCAATTTCTTTCTTTTTTCTTTTTTCTTGTTTTCCTTTTGAGCACCTTTTTCTTTCTTTTTCCTCTCAGTTTTGGGTAAAAGGAATGCTTCACCCTCCTTTTACCTTGTGACTTTCTACCTCAAGTGAAGCAAGTAGAACTAGAATCACCATTTTTTAAATAGAAGGATATTGATAGAGATTTATTTAGAAGCAAACATATTTTTCTCAACATTGCCACGAACATACCTTATAATTTCCCTTTTCCCATTGTTGCTCCCAAGAATTTCTTGGATGCATCAAGAGGTTGTTGAAAGCCCTGAAGCCAACAGCAAGGTTGGGCAGTAGACCACAGATGAACACCACTACAAAGGATTGTAAGTGAACTCTGGTGCTGCTCTCACAAACCAAGAAACAGAACACAACTATAGCCCTCATATCTATTTTATGTTTCCATGCGGCAATAAAACTTAGTGGATCTGAAAGCATCTAATGAAAGTCGTATAAAACTGCATCTAATGTAGCTTGTGGTCAGCCAAATATGCAGTAATGTGGTTGTTAAAATCAACAATAACCAGTGAGAATCGGCCAAGAAGCGCACTACACTGGGAAGGACTTGGGGGTCACATGTACAAAAAAAAACTAGACCAAAATGTCTCATTACAGGGAAAATGTAATAGTGGAAGGAAAAGCAATAGGGTTTCAGCTTGGCTTTGAGCCATGATTTTTTTTTTTTAATGTAACAATCAGAATGGGAGCGAGGAAACAACTCTGTAACCACTGACATGATCTGAGGCAAGCCGCTTTCCTTCTGAAGTTCTGGCATTTCTACCTGTAAGATCTGAGAAACACCTGGAAATTTACAGGGCAAGGGTGTTACATATCACATCTAGATGATGTTGTTCAGAAGGGCTTGATCTATGGACAATACGTGATTCTTCACACATTGGTGTAGCTCCTTCTGAAATTAAAGATTAAACTAAAACCAGCAGCTCAGATTTTAGTCTCAGAAATTTAAGGGTCAGGAAGCTTTAAATTTGAACATGCAACTGAAATTTAGAGCTGGGGGGAACCTAAAGGAAGAAGAAATCCTTTGAATTAACAAGTAACATAGATGTCATATGGCTGTGATTTTGGCCTGCTGTTTAAGTCGTGCAGGGTGCAGAGTACTATCTGCTCTCCTATGAATTAGTTGTCAAATTACATTAAAGATATTCGCCAATATTTTACCATGGAAAGATTTGCCAGACTTCTCTCTACTTTCATACTTTAGTTTTGACCATCTTCAACAACTTTCAGCTTTTAGAGGAACAGGGAAGACATTTGAAATGTTAACACTTGCATTTCTCTGTCAAAGCCTTGCAGTGCTGAGCAGGAGTAGTATCACAGAGCTCTTCCCTGTTGTACTTTCTGAATGGCACGGGGACTGACCAGCTGCTGCTATCAGATGTCCCCCTACTATGGGGGTCCACTACCATTCAGGAAAGATGAGGGAAATTAAGATATAGGACCTGGCAGCTGTCTGCGTCAGGGCCCTGCACTATCCCTTGCTTTGGTCCTGTGCCAGCCACACTGCACAGCTGATGTCTGCCTGTGGCTACAGGATGCTGGATGTGTTTACAGAAGCATCTCTTCCAAACCCTTGTCATGCAGAGCTGCTGAGCAAGCCTGGAAGAAAAGAAGGTGACTCTGACTGGTGCCAACCAGAGTCCAACATGGAAAAAAACTCCAGGGGAAATTTCTAAAGGGTGGTGAGAAGGAAACTTAGCATGAACTTACGGTTTTGCTGCTGTTGCTTAAGTTATAAACAGCCCCTAGTCTCAGTCTCTGGGTGTACTTTGGGAATTCAGCAGTCCATTTATCCAGCTGAATTAAATTGTTAAGCTCTGCTGATTTCAGGAAAATCAATGAAGATGTGACAATTTGCCTTGGCTGGTAAGATGGCCTGGGATGCCACTTGCAATGCCAAGTGAGAACTTTGTCTGCTGACAAAGAGCCGTCAGTATTGCATAGTACTGCAAGATTTGTTGCACATCACTTAAAGAGATGGTAGGAGGAAAAGGAGACACCAAAAAGTAGCAGCTGTGGGCAGAAGGCCAGAAGCAGTTCTTTTCAATGCCATATCCATTAAAAGAAAAGGGGAAAAAACCATCTGTGGCAGCTAAATTGGTATAATAAAGTCAGCAGATGAAAGCAAAAAGATCAGAAGAAAAGAAACACAAAGCAGAAAAATGTAACTGAAGAAGTTTAAACGTGCTTTTTATTTCCGTAAGTTTGCAACAGAATAGGAGGTTGAGGAAAACATTTTATTAAAAAAATACAAAGAATCGAGACTGTTTCCTCCTCATGCAAGGGAATTGCTTACAGAAGGAAGCCAGGGTTTAGTACAGAGTTTTCCTCTGCACTCCCAGCTGTGAGGGAAAGATCCCATCACAAGTGAGACCATGGCATGGTTGGTGCTCAAAAATCCTCAAGGAGGTTCCATGATTTCCAGTAGTTCTGGGGTTTTGTTGTCTTCAGGGTGATATTTTTTAAAATGAGCTTCCAAATACTTTTGGGAACAATTTCAGGGCACATTTCATAAAGGTGTTTATCCTCGTGTCCTGGCAAAATTCCAGTTTGGGTAGTTGCATCTGCACTGGGCAATAATTGCATCTGCATAGCTCAGCTAGGGAGATCATCCAATGCACAGGAAGAATCCTGCATGCAAGCCACTGACCTCAGCTTCAAAAACAACCCTCAAGCTTGTGTATTCTTAAATGGCATTGTAATTTTTACCCCAACGGTGGTAAAATCAGACTGAATGTGTCGCAGTGGGCTAATCACTAAAAGTAAAAGTACTCACTTTACAGAGTACTTTTACATTCCTCAGGATAAGAGAGTTACAGAAACATATTCTGCTTCACCATGACAAGAGTAGAGTGCATGTGTTAGGGAAGGTAAAGGAAAGAGAAGTAGGAAAGGTTAAAGCTACAGAAGAGAGACTGAAAGAAAAATGACAACGGAAAAAAATTCATTGCACACATTCAATGTCACATTCAAGCTACTACAAATAGTCTGTGTTATTGCTATTACAAAAAAAAAAAATTGACTGAAGGCCATATAAAATTTAGTTTTTCTATTTTATTTTAAGGTCTTTAATATACTACCATGCATTGCATCTTAAAATACAGAAGCAGAACTTTGCTTGCTATTGCTCAAATACAAGTAATGCTTGATGGCTGTTGTGAAATTCCAGTATGTATTCTTATAAAAGGTGACATTTGAAGGCACAATACCTCACTGAAGTTCAGTCCAGCTAGCAGTGAGATTTTCTCAAAGTATTTGTAAATATACCAGGCATCAATGTAACATGTTAATTCACATTACTGTGGAGGAAATGCACTTATTTATGAAACATTGGGAGTTTGCTCATAAATAGCTAATTGCATTTTCTCAACTGACATCACCAATAGAAAAGAAACATCATGGCCAGTAGAACTGGTACTGCTCCAGTCACTGTCAGTTTAATTCATGGATCACTGACAAGCTGATGTATAATTGCAAAAGAAATATAAGAAACACAGAACTAATAAATTCTGAACAAAAGTTGTTCCAAAAAAGTGCATATTGCATAGGACATTTTTTTGGGGAGGACTGCTGAAAAACAGGACTGTAAAAGAAGATAACTTGGTAAAACACAGTTTCAATGTATGATTATTTGCAATTATTACAGTGCCAGAACCAGGCATTTCCTCTTGTAATGTAAAGAAGTACGAATAACAAAAGCCTCTGAATATAAATAGACTATTTGCACTTAATTCATTTAAGCCTAGCCTACCTGTCTTATTTGGTTTCAGGAAATGGAACCAGCCTCCCAGAGCAGTCACATGCTTTCTCTATGGTGACTTTAGCCACTTATATATTTTTTACAATAAAGAACTCATATTTCTCCCCTTTTATCACTGTGCTATAAAATGTAAGTGATGCATGTGTTTTTGTTTTTCATGACTACGCATCAGAGCACCCCTAACCTCATCAGATGAGTAAAAATCTGCTTTGTGGATCTTATTGTGCTGCATGGGCCAGAAGAAGCTTCAGGGTAAGTCAACTCTGACAAGACTGAGGAAGCCTTGGATGTGTGGAAGACCTTTGGAGAGCCTGAGTTGCTGTCAGACAGGATTGTATGTACCTGAGAACATCAGGTATCTACACACTTTTGAAGGTTTAGCATTCATAAATTTTTTGATCCGGGCCTAATTAGCATAATTATAAATAGCAGAGATATAGAAAGGATCCTAATTCAACAGGCTGAGCAATGCTTGATTAAGATCAACCCTTTGATACAGTATGCATAGTCATAGACCGAAATGCATTCTGCCTGATTGTAAATAATTTAGGAGTGCCGTCTCCATGTTCAATAAAGAATGGTAAGAAGGCACTCTCAGAGATAATTCATGCCTTAATGGGGCTCAGTTATGCTCTGGAGGTGCCCATGGCCTTCGGCAAGAGGGGCTTCCTTTGTATCTATATACTTAAAGTACTTAGGTGAGGCTCAAGCCACACTTTTAAAGCCAGAAGGAAGAACTGTGTTCAGCCAGTGGACCTCCAGTGCAACCTCAGCCACAGAATTTCACCAAGTATCATCATTTCTGTGCCAAGCCTTCCGCTGGAACTGGAGCCATCTCTTAAAAAGATCAGCTGAAGAAACTGCCTATTTAAAACCAGGATAAAAAGATCAGCTGAAGAAACTGCCTATTTAAAACCAGGATATTTGGTTTTATTATTATAGCTCCAGCATATTTCCTAAAATTGTTGGAATGCCAGATGCCACTTCGGTGAACTCCAGATGGCAGAACTTTAATCAGTAGTGAGATGTGATTTACTAGAAATGCTCCTCTACAGCAAAAGTAGATCTTAGGCGTCTTTTTTTGGAGTATTTTGGGTTGCTCTTCAGACCATGTATTTAAAGTTTATTCACTGTACAGATTTATGATAAGTATCATTGTTGTAAAAAAATACCACAGCTCTAAATACTGCTTGCAGTGTGCTGTGGTGGGAAGTACAAATCTTTATCATGAGGGTTACCTGAGAATCTAGAACATCAGACACCAAACTTCTTTTTAGGCTGAAAGCCTACTTTTGCTTAGTGATCACTATAAAATGCTTTCCTTCCCTTCTAAATGTCAGGGTATTGTTTCATATGGCAACAGCATGGCTGGTTTTAAACATTTGCATAAGGACCAGGTTCTCCAGTTTGCTTGTTTTTGTGCTGCCTGTAGCTTCCCAGCTGGGGTTCCTCCACTGATGAGAGAGCATAAAATCAAAGTCAGCTCTCTGCATATTTCCCCTTTCACAGGAGCAAAGCAGTGGGCAGCAGCCAGAAAATGATACACTGCTATCCCCATCTATCCTGTATTCTCTGTGATCACATCTATCATCTTTATTCAAAGAGACTGAGCTGCTGGAAGGAACCCAAAAGATTTGACTGCATTCTGTTGTGGAAGCCTTTTACATCCTTTCTTTCAGCTAGAAGTGCAACCTGATAATGATATGTCCTATTTCCTCTGTGGGCCTCAGGAATAACATGACTTTCGTGTCATATAGAAAGATAAAGTGGAAGGGTGCAGAGAGCTGGTGTGGTTCCCTCATTATGCCTCCGTAAAGCCTATTTCTTTAACCACAATTGCTCATTTTTTATATTTTTTTAACTTATAAATATGTGTGAACATGGTCCAGAAGGTACAAGTGGTGCGAATTTTAACAATTATAAACTGTGAAAATAACCAGAAATAATTTGGGGCTGGAGGAGATGCTTACAGCAAAGAAATCATATTCCACAGCTCAAAAAAGCATAAATATGCAAAGCCAAAGCCATCCTTAGAGCAGGCAGAACTTGGAGTGCCCTGGAGTTACTCCCACTGTAAATTCTGGTGCTCATACTTTTGCTTTCACAGGCTGTATCTGCCGTGCAGTGCTGGTTGTAAGGTGACTCGTTCACCTTTCAAGTCCATTAAGCAGTGAACATGGGGGCTGATGTGAAGCCCAGGTGCCCAAATACCTAGCCTGTTTTTCAAATGGGTCCTGAGCTCTGTGCTGCCCAGGGTATCAACAACACCAGTTTTAGTTGCAGGATTAGACAAGGCCATGGAACAGCTCACTACCAGAAGTAGCTGCAGTACCCGCTGCATATGTCTGACATAGATTTTTGGAGACACTAGGAGGCACTACATCAGAGGCCTGCTGTGCTGCTAACCTCGTTTCCCCTCCAGGCACACTGAAGTTGTGTCCCCACTTGACAGCACACCTTTAAAAACCAGCTAGGTTAGAAATACAGCTGAGGTCAACTCATCACACTCATGGGTTAAAAGAAATTGATTCCCCCATTTCTCTCTCTCTTCATTTCTCTTGGATAAATAATAAGTCCTGTTACAGGGAGAAATTCAGCATATTGATTTGGTCTTACCCAATTTTTGTTTTCACTCCCCCTCAGTTATGGGGGTCAATGAGCAGAAAATACATTGAAAGAAGAAGCAGCAGAGCAGAGAATGGTCAGGTCAGATGAGCACTATTTGGACTGAACTCTCTCAGTCTCTTCCTCTCTACCAACAAAATCATATGACATCTTTCATCCCCAAAGATCTCATTCCTGAATGCCTTGTAAAACTTGACCTGCCTCCCTAAGAATGACTTCATGCTGTGCTGAAACACAGCCCCTCTGGGACTGCAAAGTACCTGTCAGGGAGCATATTGCAACATGAATAAAGCCGAAATTAATACTGGGTTGTCTGAGGTGTTCCAGGAGGCACTCGGGTCAAGATTTTGGGACTGAAACCCCATTCAAGCAAAAAGGTTGATAGGATAATTAAGGACAAGATGAGATCAGTTTTACATCTCATCTGAAGGGTGGCATCAGTCCCATCCTTTTTCAGGGTATAATGAAGTTAGTTCAGTACTCACTAGTAATTGCTGATATCTTAATTCTGCCAGGACCTGAAATTCTTTTAAGGTTTTCTTGGAAGTTACTGATTCTAGCACTAGCCCTTCTCCAGTTACCCTTTGCACATTGATAAAATCAGCTTTCAGTAACAATCCGGTAAAAGTGCACTTTCTTTGTGCTGTGTATCTTCTGCTGCTACACCAGTAACCAACCATTTACCACACAATCAGATCCTTGCTGAACTATATGCCATCTGTGATCAAATGAATGATGAATAAATTCAGAATGTAATTTCAGCTAGTCTATTTTTTGTTCATATTGTGTTCCTAGTAGATTTGTGTCTTTTTGACCTTGTGAAAAATAGCTGCATTTGAACTAAAAATGCGGGGTTTTTTTAGATAATGAACTATGCCAACTTCTATTTCTTTTGGAATTCAATAGAAACTGTTTGGTATATCAGGACATTTTCTACATCCTTATTTACTTTTTCTTTCTTTCAGACCATACTCTTTGATATAGCTAACGTCCAATCTTTACTCATATCTCCGGGCTCCAGGAACTCTCTTTTGATTTTCATTGTCTTCTGTGTGGAAGTAACTCTCACTATCAAGCATTACATTTAGTTTTCCACTCATGTAGCTATGAGCTAACAAATTACACCAATTTCTTGAGGCCTTCTAAGCTAAGTGAATTTGGCTCAATATTTCTCAGTTATCAGCCCTTTCATTATTGTTAGGGAATGCTTCAGTGATATTTATTTGTCATTCTGGTAATGCAAGTTCTTTTGCTTTGATGCTGAGACTTTGAAACCTGAATTCCTGACAAAGTTGAACTTCCTTCAGAAAATGCCTAATTAAAATGACTCTTGGTCACTTGCAACCCCTGAAGACATCTCCAATGGCTGTCTGGTTTTGTTGTATGTCAGCTTTCAGCAGAGGAAAAGAGTGTTGGGTTTACTCACCATGTAGTGCAAGGGGTGGTGTGGAGCTTTACACAAGGCAACAGCTATGGATTCCAAAGTTTCCTGGGTACAGGGGGGTCTCTGTGAGCCCTGGGAAGGATGCAGGCTGCTTCTTCCCCATAGCATGGCTGCTGAGCTTTGTGCAGCAGCTTATAAAACATTTTCTGCAGCTTCTTTAATGAACCGACTTGCGTGTTTACCTATATTGTGTGCACAGCCATAAACATTGTTTTTCCAAAGCAGTGTTTTGGCAGAAGTGAACAGCATCAGATGGAGACTTGAAATGCTTGACAGAATTCCCTGGGGCAGCAGCAGCAGATGTGGAGAGGCAGAAATTTCAGCAAGGCACATAGGAAGACTGAGCAACCACTTTTGGGAAAACAGAGGCAGTCTGAGCTAACCAGGGGAGCCAGAGATGGATATGGTTTCTTAGCAGAGGGGAACCCTCCTGTGAGTTTCCTGCAGTTGTCCTTAGCTCCAATAACTCTTGGCATTTCTGTTGGGTTCTGTCATCTGATCTGTTCCCTCATTAAGTCCTCAACTGCTTCTGCTTTTCTCTAGGTCTTCTCATTTACTTCCCACCAATATTTTCATTTCTGTTTTTCCTCAGCATAGGAATCCACATTTCCTCTACCTCTGATTTTCCCCATTGCTACTTGCTGTACTTTCTTGTGTAGTTCTGTCTTTTTCTCTCAATTCCTCATCACATTTTTGCCCTGTTAAAGTGGGGTAGTGACACTGTTCATGACAGTGCTGCTGTTTCAGCCCCCTTAGGACTGATGGAAGCTCAGAGAGCCCTTTGGTGCCTGTTTTGAGCATCAGTACGAATGCATGCACTTGGTGGAAGCCCAGTCCAATAAGATGTATACAGGGAGCAGGTAAAAGCTGCCAGAGGGAGAGCAGGAGGAGTGAGCATCCTCCTGAGTGCCAAACCAGGTGCATAATCATTGCCAGGTCTTCACTTGGCTTTGAACATAGGACTCCAGGTAGCTTCAGCTTTGGTCAAACTCTCAGTGAATACTCTTCGGTGGTAAAGATGGACAGACAGCTCCACTGTCGTCGTATCGCACAAAAGATGTAGAGATGACAGAACCTGTCATGTTGAAGCCATTCTTCTATGACACAAAACAGCAGAAAATGTGCTATGTCACTCCCTGCCCTCTTGAGCAGAGAGCGGGGATTTAAAGAACTGGTTAGGGGAATCCATAAACTGTTTGTACTTCATGAAGGTGAGATTCAGACAAAGCATTTCGCAAGCATTAAATGCAACTCACTGGCAACTTAGGCTGTCAGTACAAGCTGTGCTAAGGCAGAAGAGCTGAACCCAAGCCAAAAGATAAAGACATCACTGTCTGATCAGCCAATGTACCATATGTTAGTGAAAATGTCTCCTGAGGTGTTTCCCCCCAGACTTTGCTTGAAGAGAGTGAGCTGTTTTCTGCCATTGCATGACATCTTGCACTACATGACCAAGTTGAGACTCCTGAGATTTTTCATCATAATGCTTCTTACACAGTATGTGACTGCCTGTAAACTGCACCTTAGAAAAGACACATTCAGTGGTGTGAGCTCTCCAGATTTATTAGATTTAACTCCTACACAGCAAAACATGTCCTACAGGCAAGTTAGGAGAGTAACTTGGTGCAACACACATTGGCCAGCTAGATAGGCTGAAAGATGGTGTGCTCTTCAACTGACCTATGCCAGAAATGTTCTGAGTAGATCACTTGGTTATAATTCTGCACCATCGTAGAAAAGTTTAGAAAGGAGCAAAAGGCAGTCTAATCCATCCTGTGACCATAAAGAGAGATGAACTGTAAGTAATCAATCATATGGGCTGGGGTTTTTTTTCATTTCTAGTCTGTAAGTGGTTAGAAATTATAATGTTGGCTTGTTACCTGGTGTTTTAATGGATATATGTTTGATTTTCCTGATAGAGAGTGGGTGCTAGTATAGGATGATGTATTTTTAAATCATTTTACAAGAAACTAAGATGAATCTTTTAAACAAAAGGTAAAATTTTAAGGCAGCATCATAATATAAAAAACCTTATCTAAAACTAAGACAACTGCTTCACGGATTACAGTTACATTAAAATTTACAGCATCTTACCAAATACTACACTGCAAACTGTGTTCAGCAAACTTTGCTCTTTTTAATGCCAGTTTTTAACCATTTGGATGTCTTCAGATGCAAGCATTGATGGACACTATTCTCCCTATCAGTTGTTTTATCGGGGGTAAGGCTGAAAAAAACAAACACACTTGTAAGAAGTGGTATCATTTGAAATAAATTGTGTATGTTTTACTATATATTAACAATAAAAGCAGTCAATAAAACTTATTTTGGCTTGGTCTTCAAGCCAAAATAAAGCTATTCCTATGACCTCTGGGACTGGATTGCAAGTTCAACCTTACTGATATGCTCCGATCAACCATCTTATGTCCAAAATTAAGAAAATAAAGTTGACTTTTAAGATTCTTCCTTCCTGTCTCTTAGAAATGGTGAGAGGCAGTCTCTGTACATTGTAGATTGCTGGCTATTTGGGTGCAGCAGAAGTACTCCTGGGGACGGCAGTTTTAGTTCAGTCTTGAAAGGAATGGGAAATCTCTTTGTTTCCAGAGGAGTGGCTGCATGGATAAAGCAGGGCTGCAGATCAAATAGATGGAACAATAAGTGAGACTATGTATTTTAAATTGCACAATGGTATAATAGTGGGGAGGTGCCAATCTCTCTTTGGAAAGTGATTTCAGATGTTTCCTACCCAGAACAATACAGATTTTGGAGACTTCATTTAAAAGCAATCACAAGGCAAAAGGTCACCATGCAAACTGACTAATTGGTCACTGGCCAGATGGAAACCTCTGCTTAGTTCATTTCAAGGACAAGTTGCTGCTGGATAATGTATGGCAGATGGGGATCCAGGGGAGTTTATTTTCATGAGTCACACTGCTGTGAGGGCTATGCAACTCTTTGTACTGGGGGTCAAGCCAGATCTTTTTTTCTCATCTGAAGGACAGTCTGTGTGTGCCCCGTGTTAAAACAAGGAAGGAGATGAGTACAAATCATACGCAGAGATCTCACCACAGATTCTATTTCCTGGGACCTCAAACTGAAGTATCACGTGTTTGCTGTCAAAGTACAGCATAGGTGTAACCCTTTTCCTTGTCCTGGAAGGCATGTGATAATCTTCACCTAGCATTTTGTATCTGTCTCCATAATACAGCACATAACGGAAACGACTTTCCAGAACAAATCTAGAAGATGATTTATTATTTCCCTCTCTCTGATTCTTCCCAAAGACACACTTCTACTAGGAATTTTCAGACCTTTTTGATAGCTTACTAAGAAATAAACCCTACAAGATTGTATTTGTAAGAAGGGGTAATTAGTATAGCTGTAAATAATTTTAATAATACTAAAAAAAAAAATATTATTGCATCATCTGACACTTTAAAGAAGATCCACCTATTCCCATCTTGGACATGGACTCTTTTGTTGCATTTCCTTCCACATTCATTGTGCATCCTTCAGAGTAGTGTACATCCTCATTTGGTAAGATCTTTAGAATATCTCCTCTTTTCTGCTTATTTTTTGCTGTGGAAGTAGATTCTGTAGCTTCAGGCAAAATGCGTGATCTGCTCTTTGGCTTTCAGAGCTTTGTAAAATTGCTTTTCAATTCTGTTGTGGTTTCCAGTATCCTAGGAACAAAGAGACACTAGTATTTGAAACATCAAAACTTATCAGTTAGTCTAACTTAAAATGCAAAAATCTAAGATTTGCCAGGTAAAGAACAGCCAAGATAGCAAGTAAAGTCTTTGTAGGTTGTGTGGCCTTTATTTTGTTAAAATCCAGCTTACTAATGTACAGGATTGTCCCACATGCCTGTGTCCAGAAAGCTCTCACATAAACTGCATTCACATTTGGCAGTGTTTCTTCCTGATATGAACCCTTGTTTTTTGGGGTATTTTGATCCCATTCTCCCTCTATACAAGAGGCTCTCTACAATGTTAGCTAGCTAAAGAGAACACACCACGCTGTGCATGCTCCGTGCAGGTGGGAGCTCTGGGCACAGCACCTTATGTTTACATTGCAGAATAGAACTTCCATAAATATTTTTCCCTCAGGACTCAGGTTGTGAATATATTGACATGGAACTGGGTTTCCAAGCTGGAGAGCTAATGTGGGGAGACAGCTGCCAGTATGGGTTGCTATGGGTATCATGTTTGATCTATGCCTTCAGAACAGACCACACTCAAAGGTAGCTAAGTGAGCTAACAAACTTCTGCAGTAATAAAGAGAGTTTCATACTGTTTAAACTTAGATGCAATTATGAATGAATCTAGCATGGAGGGAAAGGGAGTAAAATCTAAAATGAGAAGCAGAAAATACTTTTTTTTTTAATGAAAATGTTGCTCGGCTAATTAAGATCTTAAATTGAAAACTTGAATCTGTTTGCAGAAAAAAAAAAGAAAGAAAATTTAGAAAAGCCTCCATGGCTCCATAGATTTTTTTCCATCTAAAAAATAAATATTTTTTAAAGTTTAAATTAAGATGAGCATTTTTTAAATTTGTCATTTTTTAAATAGATCCTAGCTCTGCAATCATAACAATGAATCTAAATTGCAATGAATTCTAGAAGCAGTAAGAATTTCTACTTACAGCTATCAAGCTCTAAAGACTTTAATTACTCTAAAAAGCAGGATTTTACAGAATATGCACAAATAAGGTGTTTCATTCAGCAGCAGCAGACTTTGTTGTTTGGGTTTGCTTATTTTTTAATTTTATTATTTGCTTACTCATAAAGGTATTGAAAAATGTCCTTTCAAAGTCAAGAATAAACAACCTACAAAGTCTGGTACTGAAATGGCCAGCCTGTAAATACTAAGAGCTAAGCCCAGGGGAAAAGAATTCAATGCTTAGCTAGTTAGAGGAAGGGGGAAAACAAAAATAATTAAGTCAAACCAGGAAGAGATAAAAATAGATAGGAAAGCTAGAACAGAGGAAACTATTTTCACTCTGATCATTTCAATACTATCTTGATCCCTGTGGTTATGAGATTGCCTTAAAAGCTGTGAGCTGAACTTTTTTAAAACTGTAAAGAATTCATTCTTTTTATGCTGTTACCTTATTCCTGAGCTTTTAGGAGTGATATCTTGCAGAGTTTCCCTGAAAACACGGGGTCAGAAATTTACTTTAAGAATAAAAAATGCATTAGAAGTTATCCTGTAATCTCATGACAAAGAGCACGCATTAATGGTACTTCTGCCTGAAACTTTCTCCCTGCTGGAATTTGTGACCCTTTTGTGCTTTCAAGGGCAGCTGCCCCTGCGATTCTGCAGCCCGAGGTGAGGCCCAAACCTGCCAAGAGGCTGCTGGTCTGCAGAGCGGCCACAGCACAAAGCCTGATTTCTTTGAAGCAGGATATGGCAAAAAATGGCTTTTCTGTGAGGCAGCATGCCACTTTTCCAAGTGCTCCAGGAAGTTTGGAACAGACCCCTCTGAAGCTGCTGGTACCTGTGAGTGACCCTGGGTCCCCCCTTGTCAGTGTTTGTGTTGGTTCTGAGCGCTGCACACAAGAATCTGTCCGTAGTCTGCAACACGGAGCAGTACAAAACACAGCTAAAACCAGTTTAACCTTGTCCCACACAACACATAACCCCCCACTGATCTGCCTCCTTTGGCCATATTTCTGGTCTCATGGGGAGCTTTCCATGTTGGACTCCACAAAAGGGTCAGTGGCCTCAACTTGTCCTGTATCAGAGCAGAGCAGAGCAGGAAAAGGAAATTGATGGACTGAACAGCAAAAAAAGCTTTACAGTACTTTAAAACCAGCTTTCATCATGTGAGGGGCTCCTTTGGCTCCATCTTGATTTGATTGGGTTATCTTCAGGAAAGCATCTGTTTTAATTTACAGTTAATGCTCCAAAGGCATGAATCCTGGGTCAGAAATCCTCCCCCATCCCCTCAGAATGAACAACGGTAATATTAATCTCAAACACAGAAAGCGAATGAGTGAATGGAAAAAACACAAACATGCAACAACTCTTTGATTTAAGGATACATCATACAAAATCCAAAAATCATTCTTTGCTGTCACCCCTAGGTCTTTGCTGTCTCACTGTTGTTTTACCAAGAGTAAGCATTAGCTAGAAATTATGATCAGATTTGGGAGAAAGTTAACTGGGGTGTGATCCAAAATTGTTCAGGAAATTCAATTTTGTAGATGCCAAAACTCATTTGAATCTTTTAGAAAACAGTTTTGGATGGAAACATAGAGGGAGAATTAAACAGTTCAAAGATTTCTTTAAAAAAAAAAAAGGCTCTTGTTTTGTAATGGATCTATTTGTTCAAAACCAAATAAAGAGAGAAAATATCAACAACAGTACACCAGAGTACAACCTCTAAAGAAACAATGTTGTAAGTAAAAAAAAATGTTTTATTCAGCCCAAGAGTATATTTCCAGGTTGGTGACTGCGGTTGTTGAAGAAAGTAGTCATAATTTTTGGTTTAGGACAACCCAAATAAAAATTAATGTGAGATTCTTCAGGTTAGCAGCAAACCCAGCAAAACCATTATTCACATGGATATGTTTCTCTTGACTTTTATTACAGTAATATGTTTTATCTGTACAGCATGCAGACTGTTATTCTAATAACTGTTGTTATGCATGAAAACATCTTGCATATCTTGATTCTGAAATTTTCCTTTGCAAAGAAAATTGGTATTTTCATAGTTTAGGCTTGTTTTGTGATCTAATCTACCCTCTGCTGCTGACCGGCTTCAGATTTTCAGGGTAATTTCACTCACAACTTTTAATGCCTTGTGCCCAGGCAGAGCAAAGAAAGGCAAATGTGAATTTTGGCACAGAGCCTTCAGCTGTGCTTCAAACTGCAAAGCCTTAATGAGCCCTAAGGATAATTTCAAGAAATGGTCTCCCAGTACTGACACAGGTCACTGGCCCTCCAAGAGGCTTGTGGGCTTTGAAAGATGAGCACAGTGAAGCTGTGAGAGGAAGATAAAGGCAAAATATAAGCCATGTGTGTGACACTGAGGCACGCTCAATGTATAGGGGCCCTGAGGAAGGGCACTCTGAGCTAACTTGCAGCATGCAAGTTGAAACAGAGCATGGTGGGATTGAAGACTTTGCTTTCTTAAAATAAAGTCAAATATCGGTGTTAAAAGACTCAGCATAAGGGAATAGAGAGTGGAATAGAAGAGCTTGAGGAAACTTCTGCCAACTATCTGTTGCTGGCCTGGCCTGTCAAGCAGTAAAGCCATCTCTGTTGCTGGAGTGTTTGTCTGTCTTCCAAAATGCCAAACTGATGGGAAAAAAGAAACTGATTTTCTTTCCTGCTGCTGGGGTTTGTGTTGAAATTGCAAATGTTTTCCAAAGTGCTGATACAGAAGATTTGCAGTTGGGTACAGCTGTTGACAATTCCCTTCCCAAGTAATGAAGTCTGACAAAGGCAGTGCCTGCTGCTGACCAGAGCCCCATACCCGCCACTTAGCAGGGCGACAGCTGAAATCTGTACAGCAACTCTTTTTATGACACACCAAACAAGCCAGGGCACTTTCAGCCTGGGAAGAAGGGAATAAAATATTGATTTAGTTATGGCAAAACAGTAAGACAAGCCAGGCTGTACATCCCTTCAAACTGCCAATCTGCCATCTGCTATCCTTTCATTTTCCCTCGCACCACTGATGCAAGGAGTGTCCAAACTTCAGCACATGTTTTGCAAACAGCAGTGCCCAGTGGGCTGTTGCTGTAGGTCTGCCATCAGCGTCAGGCCTGTTCCAGCCTACTTAACCATTTAATTTGGTAAATGTCAATATGGCCTCTTTGTTCTCCTCGGCACCATATGCTATCCAATTAAAAGTCAGTCAGGTTTCTCTCAGCTCCTCTTTCTTTTGGGAAGAACCTTGGCAGATGACAGCCCCCCCCGGGAATCTTAGGTAGGGGAGAGCTGTGTTCTGTGAAAGAGCTGATGTTATCATAGGCGTTGCAGCTCTGCTCCAGGAGCACTGATGTAATGTGGGGCAGCATTGCACAACTCATGGTGCATACCCTGGATGGAAGCACAGGCATGCCCTGCACGGTGGGCAAGGGAAGATTTCAGAGGTATAGGTAGAAAGTACAAGGATGGGTATGAAATTGTGGAGTTTTGCTCATAAATCAGATAATAGGAAGGACACGAGACTTGTTCACACAAACCTGCTTAAGAGTTTTATTCATTTCCTCCAAGACTTCAATCAAAGAAGTTACACAGAACAATTTTGATTGGGCAAAAGCCAAAGGTTGATGAAGACTAGAGGTGAAAAGGGGGGAACAAAATAAAAATAGAAAGAGATAATAATAGATCCCAGGATCATGCTTGTAGAGACATTGCTCACAAATATTCAAGATAGAAATCTCTTTTACAAATTCTGTGTTGTTTTACTCCTCTTGCTCATATGAATGCTCTGTGCATACACTTATTATTCTTTGAGAGTTGTTAATTTATTTTCTCTTATTCACAGTCCTCTGAATCATCTGGTTTGATTTTTAAGCAGAAGCAGGTGGGAGTGCATACAAGGCAGAGGAAAAGGCAGGGTTTATTTGCAGAATGGGCAGAGGGATTTAGTTGAAAAGTCACCAGCATTAGACAGGAGAAAGGCAGCCTTAAATCCTGTTTCTGGCAGAGTCACTGACCTCCCGCATAAGCTTAACCAAACCTCACCTACCTGATCAGTCGCCCTATCTGCTGTGACCCTGTCAGAGCTGTCCCAAGGAGCCAGCTCACTCACAATTGCTCTCCAGCTGCATGTTTGCCTAATCCAGCATTCAGTCCACATGGCAAGGTTCATCTTGGACTTTTCTTCCCTTCACACTGGAAGTGAAAATCTTCTCTTTCTCCCTACAGGGTTTCTCCTTGCAGGGGAGAATGTCTTTTTCCTATAGATAAAAGTGATGACATGACAGAGGGCAGTCCTCCACTCACCAAGCATGCTCTGGGGCACTGCCAGGGGACCACACACCGCCTGCCTGCAAGGGATGGAGAGAGAAGAGGGGGTGGACGCAGGGGACAGACCTGACACAGCTCACCTGTCAGTCTGCTCCAGCCCTGCTTTAAACCTCACCCACCATAGGACCCGGCCCAAGGTCAGGCTTACAGCCAGCACGCGCTGGGCTTGATCAAAGACAAAAGACTCAGGCCTGCAGTTACATTTGGAAAATGGCTTTTCACTAGTTTTGTAATAGGAGCAGTGGGGAACTGGTTATAAAGATCTAGTTTTTCCTTTCTTGCTGTATTGAATTTGCTCACTAACAGTGGTTTTTTCCTTTCTAACTTGGCAGTTTGGAAAATGCACTTCAGCTCTGTGTCATCACAGCTATGCTGGCAGCTTCCAGCTGAAAACAGGGGTCTGAGCTCCTGCTTCAGGGGCTGGATCTTACACCCTGAGCTGAGTCATGAAGTTCTAGACAGTGTATTGTGAACATGATGGTGGCTGCCAAGTCTGCTGGCTTCTCACTATGTGGATTAAAATAGGTGTCACTTTATGTGACCTATGTATTCCTGATGCAGCACTGGGAAGCATTAGTGTGTCTCTTGGAAGGAATTTTGGGATTTAGCTTCTGTAAAGGCAGTTTCATATGAGAATTGTTACTTGAAGATTTTTTTGTTGTTGCTCATTCCTACTGCTGTGGAAGTATCTGTGTATTTGGATATTATTATTTTTCTTTGCTATTTTATTTTTTCCATGCCCTTCTTTACACATCTCATCATTTGGACTGCTCTTTTCAGGCAAAGACTAATGTCTATACATTAAAATACTAAGCAATCAAGAGGACTGATCAGGTTACAGTGCTTTGGACCCCATCACAATGAACTGTTTGCTATTAATTATCAGTAAATGATAGGTTACAGAAGGTTATCCTCTAAATATAGAACAGAGCTTTTATGTTATTCATTAATTGATTATTTATATTAAACATGCTCTGTAAATTTATTCAGTCATTATTCAGGCCAAGATTTGAAAGTTGCTAGGTAGCCCATGTCATGCCATTAATCTAAAATGTAATAATAGGCTTTTTTCTATCCAGGTTGTTAACTTATATTAGTCCCCAAAAATCATTGTCTTGGGATGGTACCAGATTCTCTTGCTTGCACAAGAAAAGAGAGCTACATACATGCCAGCCTTAAAAAGTTGAAGAGAAATCTTGTCCTTCTTTTTCCAAGGCAGGTGTCTCACACAGTTGGGCTGAAGTAACTACAATCATAAAGTGGTAAAATATGAGCTTTTTTATCTTCTGAATGTTGAGCAAGCCAAAGAAGCTGTCCTTGCACTCCTGTCATGGTCACTGCAATTCAGAGCAGAGTTGAATTGGTGTGGGTTCGCAGAAGAGTGTTGTGCTCCCTCTCAGCCTTGTGCCAGAGCTGTCATTCTAGCGTCACTGAGCGTTGTTTCGGTCACTTCAGGGAGATGGAGCATGGTGCTTTCTGCTTCCTGCAACGGCTTTATTGGCTCTGACTAAGGCACTTTCTCACTTGGAGGTTAGTGTAAACTGAGGGGCTAAGGGGAGAAGAGTGACTAAAAAGGTCAGGAGGCAGGATTAAGTGCTCTTTCTATGAATGGATTGAGTGGGAAATTAGAGCTGCAGCTAACATGTTGGAGCAGAACATTGATGCAACACACACGGAGCTGGTCTTCTCTTTCTCAGAATTAAGTGCTTGCCACTGACCAGCCACAATTAAACTCTCTGGCCTTTGATGAATAGAGATGCTGTGGTTTGTGGTAGAATTATTCTGCTTTGGCCAAAATGAGAGGATGAGACTAGATAATCACAGAATGCAACATTAACCAGCAAGGCAAAAATGGATAGTCAATTTAGTGCAAAGCTTAGTGGTTCATTATTTCATATCACCAGGCTGTTCAAAAGAAATTACAGCATTTACTCAGTAGAAACTGGAGCTTGCCTGGTTGCAACTCTCCCAGATATTCTTCACCTCAAGAGGTGTGTTAATATGTGCAGTTTTGCTTTGACAAATGAGGCAAATTAAATGTCTTAAGGGATCGATAGATTTTGATACTTTCCACATGCTTTCAAAATACAGTCAGTAGCTAACAGAGAATCTGCAGACACCCCGAAACTCAGGGGCTTGACTGAGTTGAGGTTAAATTAAACATATTTATTAAAGTTGTGAGCCCATGTACATAACACCCGAAGCTAAGCCAAGAAGGAAGAGTGCCTGGAGCTCAGGGAAAAGGACTGCATTTGTCCCTGGGCAGGGCAGTCTCATCTAAAGGACAATGGTGGCAACAGACCTGATTTAAATTCGGACAGCCTGCAACTCTGGCTACAGCCCTCGATTAAGGGACTGAATCACTACTGGGAGACAGAGGCCATGAATCTGTTTCTGCCTCTTCATCTGGTATTTTTCGGTAGTTGGAGTAAGGCTTAGTTGATTATTTTCTGTATTTCCACAACAATGCTCTGGCATAGCTGTGAAAACTCTGGCTATATTCTGCTCTTTCACTGAGACATTTACAGCTAAGCCAGAAATGGGGGAGTGGTGAGAGAAGGGAGGATGGATGAATGGAAGGAAGGGAAGGAAGGAAGGAAGGAAGGAAGGAAGGAAGGAAGGAAGGAAGGAAGGAAGGAAGGAAGGGCGGGCTCACCTCTGTCACTGTGGGTGGCATACAGACAGGACTTGGTTCCCGCTTTCAGCAGCTTCAGTCTAATCCTATGAAGGGAGCAGTTATTGTCAGATGTGTCCAGAAGCACATGGCTGGGAGAGGTGCAGGTTACTTGTCCTATCTCTGCCTCAGGTTTCCCAATGCCAGACAGGTGGGACTTTTGCTGTGACACATGGGGATTGCAATGAGCTCTGCCTGGGAAGGAAAACAAGATCTCACTTGAGTGATGACTATTTACTCAGCTGGATGTGCTTTTAAAGAGGAGAAAACCTCATCCCATCACACCATGCTTTTTTGGTCTGTCTGAACCTGCCCTGTGGCTCAGTCTGACTCCACTGAGTCCTCGGGACACCTGGCATGGCCCCTGACAACAAGCTGTTGTTCTGCTGAACTTCCCTCAGTGGCTGCCTACTTTTTGGCATGATTATCCCAGCAGCACATCCAAAAACCTCAATCAGAAAGCCTAAGCTCAAACTGCCCACGTTCAGCTCAGAGTTTTCTGCTCTGTGCACAGGAGGTGATGCCCGTGCTGAGACTGGCACATGCCCTGATGCAAAGCAGGAGAGTGTCTGAGGAGAAGCCTCTGCAGCAGCACAGAGAGGAGCTGGGTGATGCCAGGAAGCACACAGCAAAGGATACTAGATGTGCCTGCCCTTGCTGGCTCTGAAATCAGTCTCCCTCAAGAGAGCCACAGGCTGCAGCATTTTACTCTGGCCTCAATTGTAGGCTTTGCTTGAAGTTTCTGCTTACCTTCCAGTAATGTTGACAAATTGCTTGTGCTTGTAAGTGAGCGTGGCCATGCACTTTCCAGGACCTTAACAGTTCATTTTACCCTCCTCAACCTGCTGCTGAAATTTTAAGACATTTTTTATCCACTTGCTGGGCAACTTGAGCAGTCACAGGTCTCCAATGAGATGACAGTGAGTGTCACTGAGGCGAGGAGTTAGACGACATTTTTGTACCTTTTTCCTTCCACTTGCATTACACCACCGTTTTTCTTTACTACTCCTACAAATATTTCTATGCCACTGTTTGGAAAGCATCAGCATTTTTTGCTCTTTTTTTCTGACCTGTGGATACTGCACACTGTGTGATGTATTAGTCTCTCCATATTTTTTGTGATCTTATTGGGGTTCATAACTCCTGACTATGCACAACCCCCCTTTACACCTTTTTTGGCATTTAAAAGAGCTATCAAACCTAGCAAAAATGAGGAACAGTTCAGTGTAAGGGAATGATTTGAGAGGCACCCTCAGAAATATGAAAGAGGCATGTGGTATTCAGCTTGTTACAACCTGTCTGGCTCCTGAAGCAGGGAAGCTGTTAAAGCAGGATTGAGCTTACCCTGTCTAACACCCACTGCTCAGCCCAGATGGAAACTCTCATGTCCCCCACTCTTTTCATCCTCCCTACCCCATTATTGCATTAATGTTATTTGGAAAGATCCTACTTCTTGCTAGGCAGTAAAATGAGAGGATATAAATAGGGAAGGGAAATGGTATGGAGGGATAGTTCTCAAAAAATGTATGTCCTCTGTACAATGATTATAATGTACTATAAGATCTTGATTTCTTATTTCCATAAGTGTAGAGACTTAAAATTTTTCTAAGGCAACATGATGCAGCTGGTTCTGCCTATGAGTTACTTTTTCCCCAGTCAATAGAAACTGAGCAGTAATAACCTTAATTAACATTTGCATAATTGTGATTAGTAACTTACAAAGAAATTGTTGTAGTAACATTATAAAAGATTATTTAGCAGTTATTGAATTATGCTTTCTTTATTTAATTTTTTTTTAAGTCACAGGGAGCAGCATCCAGGAGGTGTCTAGTTGATTAGTAATTAAACATATTAAGTAGCTGTAAGCTGAAGTAATTAAGAGAAGTTTGAGCACTGTCTAGGTCAAGCATGATCTACAAGAAGGCTGAGTGTTTCCTGAGGAGCCCAGCTAAAACATCAATGCTGTCCAGCTTGAAACTCAATTCTGAGTTGCTTGTCATTGCTCACTGATGGTTTCATATGCTTATTCTCAAGAAGTGCTCCTCGAGCACTAATGCCCAATTCAATTAGAAGGTACAGTTCATTATTTACTGCTCAGCTTCAGCGCTGCTATGAGAATTGGGGCCTAGGATAACTCTTTTTTCAATGTCAAATTACCTCAAGTGTCAGTTGTGATGGATCCAGGACTAACTTCCGACCAAGATTAAAGCTCCATGACTTTGCCCTGTGCATGCTTTGAATTTTAATGTGGATGATCAGAAAGAAGCTAGCAAAGGGGAAGTGGGTAGCGAAGCAGAAGGGAGATAACACCTGCAGGTCCCTCTGGAAAACCAAAAGAAACTAGTTGTGATTAACAATCAGCAGCAGGTTACCGGAGACCAGAAACAAGGACAAAAAGTCTCCTGATAAGGCACTGTGGGAAGTATCAGTTCTGATTTTTATTTTGAAGTTTGAAAGCACTGAGGTGATGGTGTTGAAAAATGCAGACCATTTTAAAAAGAGAGAGATCTGTATTTTGGTCTTGCAGAACCCAGAATATATCATAATTTTAAAAAGATCAGAAGGGAAAAAAACACAGAAACTAAATGAAAAACAATGAGTGTCAAACATGATAAGGAAGTTCATTTCATTCCCTCAACTCAAGGGTTTGGTGTTAGAGAACCACTTATACACATGGAGTACTGAACTGTTTCTCCATCATTTACAGACACTGCAGCAAAGAATTATTTCAGTGCTGTAGCAGCTATTAATGGACTGATATTACTGCTAGTCCTGCTGAAGAACTTTCAACAAATGAGACTTTACAGAAAGAAAATCAAAAGATAATGATAGGACAGTTTGTCTTAATGCTGCCCACTTTTGGATTTATTACAGTTTATCTGTACTTACAATCTGATGCATGTTCTTCACATTCAGCCTTCTAGTCTTTATTCTACCTTTATCTCTCCTGGGCTTATTTTCTTCTTTCCTCTCAGCATCACAGTGATCTATGGGATAGCACATTGCCAGAGAAGTCCTTGTAACTGGCTGCACCACAACTTCTCTGCCATGCCAATAACCTCTGCTCTTGCCCCTCTGGTTTTGTTTGTTCTCAGATATTTTTTGGTCCCATTAGGAAGAGATTGATTTTTCCGGTCCCAGCATGCTAAATTATTCTCATTTTTGTAAGCTGATAGTGACAAAAGGTGTATGTTTTCAATTAATTTTTAAGACTCATTCTTTCCTAGATTGCACATCTCTAAACATGAACTTCTTTTATAGTTTGGCAACAAGCTGAAAATGAGAGAGCTTAGCTGAGAAGGAAATGATTTATTAACCCTTTCAAACACTAAGAGCATCAGCTAATGAAAACTCTGTATTTTAGAGATCTTTGAGAAGTATGGTTTTAGAGAAGCCACAAGAAAAGTGACTGAAATATGAACAGGAAACCCAGAATATTTGTAAGTCATGTAATGAGCTCCTAAGCTAAAAAAAAAACAAACAAAAAAAAAAAAACCCAAAAAAAACCACAAAAAAAACCAAAAACAAAAACAAAAACAAAAAAAAAACAAAAAAACCTAAATTATGTGCCTTGAAAATGAACCACATCACATTAGGGTATAACAGACCACTATGTGCAATGATTAATAAATGCTCCAATGTTAGACTAGAGGATCCAAAATATTGTTTCATGTTAGCATATAGGAGATCCACAGCTCTTTTCATTGTGTGCTTTGGCTATGCTTCTGTGTGTTCCAACTGTGAATTTTGACTGCACGTTAGGTATGGAATAATCCAATTTTGCACAGCAAAACTTGCCAGACTTAAATGAATTTCCCTGATTCAAACACAAGATGTTTCAGTTTTGCAGAGATTTCACATCAGACTTGAAACTCTTTTTAGGGCACAAAAGCTTCACCAGAGCCAGACTGGATTTTTCTGAAGCTAGTCACCAATCCATTACAGTTGATAATCAGGAGAAAGTACAGTAAAAGCACAGTAAAAGGAGAAATATGTACCACATCCATTGGAACAAATGAGAGAACAACGGTTTCTATTGACAGTTGCTTTATTACTGGAAAAATCCTTTTTTGGAGGAGGGGAGGGCTGGATTGCACAGAGCCGTCCTGTAAAGGCAAAGCCTAGCTGCTGTTAATCCTGGCCTTTGGCAGCTGAAAATCTGTGCTCTGGCTCTGTTCTGCCCACTCCTTTTCAAGAGCAATGGCAAAGACGATAAATTTCTACTCTGCTGCATGCCCAGCTCACAGTAAAAGTCTCCTGTAATCAGACACCTTCAGAGATTCCTGCCGCAGCAACACCACTTGAGCGTTCGCTGAGCCAGAAATGCCAGGGAAATCTGGTGGAATAATGCTTCTGCCTTAAGCAAGTCCCTCTTCTTGAGCTGGGCAAGTCGGTTCTATTCTTCTTCTGAGGGGCAGGGGCTAAACTGGCCATCAGCACACTGCAGCCGGTGCTGGGGCTTGGCAGCATCACTCCCTCCAAACCTGGCCGTGTGGGAGCTGCTCCCTGTGCAGTTCAGCGATTCCCTTTGGAGTCTGGGAGACTGATGGGCGAGAAAAGGAGGTGGCTGGCACAGCTCCCCCGTCTCTACCCGCCCGTGCTCACAAATCCATCTCACAAATCTATCTCAGTATATTCACTGGAGCTGTGAAGCCTGCTAGTGCTGGGGATTGCTCATTAGCTTGTATTCACAATTATCCCTGAGGAAAGGAGGGCTACAGCCTCTGCTTTCAGCATGCAAATTGAGTAAAGTTTGGAGCTACTGCTACACAAAATCACCGAGCACCAGGCAGTCATTACAGTGGTTGGTTTTCAGAATACCGTTTTAATTGAACTAATTATCACAGACTTCCACAGGTATTTTGTGGTTTTAATGAACACTTATAAGAATTTTAATCATGCTGCCATTGAAGGCAATAACAAAAATGCTCCAATGGCTTTGCATCAGATTACACACAGTGCAGAACATTTATTTTTCTTGTATAACTAAATAATGACATAGATCTGCAGCTCAGACAATGGAAAGCATTAAACTCAGGTACTTATGACTCATTCTATTTGGAATATTTAGACAAATAGAGCCTCAAATCAAAAATAGATAAAGTGAATTAATAGCTAATTTAGGATGTTACCAGGAATAACATCATGAAGACACAGAAGATGGAAGCACCACATTTCATACTGATACTAAACGAGACAGCCTGCCCTGCCTCTGCAAAATCCTCTTGACAGAGCACCTGTGCAAAGGCAGAGAGAAGCTCTGTCCTGCACTCACTAAAATGAGCGTGTCTAACTCACTCGCAGTAATTAGGACTCCAAATGAATTAATTATAATAATCTTACTGATTTCAGCAGGATTACTTATCAGATCAGTAGCTAATATGTGCAAACAAAGGAATATGCTGCCCAGAGGAGTGAATATGAATAGCAAAAATGTTTAGATCTGGTTTCCTACAGGGTTTTATTTTGCACCTACGGAGAGATGCATTCAGCCTGTTCCTTTTTTGACCTGGCCAGGTGTTCCTTTTTGCCTGCTCTGCACATGATTGTGCAGTATGCTGAATCAGGGCTGTGTCATCATCCATAATGTCAGAGCATGTGTAGGACAGTAGTTGTTGCTCCAGAGAAACACGTTTTTTAGCTATAAATTGCAGCTACCAAAAAGCTAAGTGTGGAATTCCCATGCTGAGGCATAGG
Source organism: Ifrita kowaldi (assembly GCA_013398055.1). Classification (NCBI taxonomy): domain Eukaryota; kingdom Metazoa; phylum Chordata; class Aves; order Passeriformes; family Cinclosomatidae; genus Ifrita; species Ifrita kowaldi. Next base: position 2,008,058 of record VZRS01008529.1, read on the forward strand.
GTGTGCTTGGGTGTCTGGGATACTGATGCAGGGCACACAGGAATGGCCTGTGCCCTTCTGGAGCGGCAGCTCAAGGGCATGCAAGGTGCTCTAGAAACAGATCCCCTGTGTAAAATGGGACCAAACACCCTTGTTTAGCCACCTGAGCCTCTCCTTAAATATCTTTCTATGCTTCCCATTGTCTGGTAGGGCTAAAAGAGGCTGGGGATGCAATCAGCTCTCCTCAGCAGAAAAATGTATGAAAAAAAGGTAATGGCAGGTTCCACATATGTTGCTTTAGCTAGAACACCCAGAGAGGAGAAAAAGTAAGCTTTCAAGGAATGTGTAGTGGGTAATCTAGTGAGGAATATAATGTCTAAGGGCAATAAAGACATAATAAAGGGCAATAAACGAGATCTAAAAGCAGTCATCTGGCCCTTCTCACAGACTCACCAGGATCAAATTTCTAACAGATGTTGGCATAACTTGTCCTTTATAAACAGCTTTTACATATACAGAGTCCTCAGTTTTCCTAAGAAAGTCATTCAAGTGTGCCTCTATTGTTTACAGTCCAATGCTCTCATTTTCTTTATTAACCTCCCTTGCTGTAGTTTAAACCCCTTATATCTTTTCTTAGTCCCACTAAGAAAGGCTGTAGCTTTTTGCATGTGTGAAGGCTTACTGTGACATCTTCCCACTGTTGTAATCAATTAAATTGTGCCACTTTCTTTCTTTTGGTCTTCTTTTTTTCCACTGCTAGACCATGTATTCTAGACTGCTGAAAACCCTTAGTGTTTTCATGTGGCTGGTCTCGGACTGCAGAAGCCCTGACTCTTCTCAGTCTCACCTTTTACTCCTTAGTGAATGTTTTGCAAAGTGTATGAGGCTGGTCCTTATCCGTCAGTGCCTCCATCAGTTGAGTGAGTGGCATCAGAACAGCCAGGTATTAGTTGTGTGTCTTATGCTGGCTGTACCAAGGGTTTCACCTGGTAACTGCCATCAAGAAAAAAGGTCAAAAAAGGATCAGCTGATGAAAGCTGATAATTTCTGATGAGCAGAAACTATAGAAAAATCTGGAGTAATGGACGTTCTCTTTTACTCATTGTGTCTTACAGCTGATATCAAAGATCAGATTTGATTCTTGACATTGTTTGAAATTCAAAAGGTGTGAACTTTTTTCAGTAAGAAGGGAAGGCTTCCAAGGTTTCATGTAGTTCTGCTCAAAGAAACCCCTTCCTTCTTCATTCCTCTGTTCAATATTTGACTCTTTTTATTTGACCTTGTGTCTAGTTCTTAGTGAAACATAGAGCAGTGTGGAGCAGTAAAATTATTGCAGGGTTACTTCTCCCTCTCCTGGAAATTAGACAACACTGTCAACTCAGTTCTCATGCACTCACCTCTAGAGGGCCATCAGTTTCTGGCAACATTAATTTTTCAGACTCTAAGTTTTTAATTGCAAAGGACACCTCTCTGAACCAGAGCAGCACCATCTTGCTGCATCTACAGCAGACATACACAGTAGCTCAGAAAAGTGTGAACTACCCTCATTTAACTCTGCCCACCACTGGCAACTGCAAGTCAAAGTTCAAGATAAGACTGTGTAAATGTTCTCTGGATGGGGGATAGGGACAGCAGGAGGAAACAGTATTGCAGTTTCAGACAAATCTGGACTAATAAGTCATTATTTTGCCCATGACCTCTCACAGCAGGCATCAGAGTTCAAAGCTATCAGTCTGCCTGGCCACGAGTTCCCAAACTGGATGGGTAAGAAAATTCTCTGAATGGATTACTTTAGCAACTGTGTAATTTTAAGTATTTGTTTCTCTGGTATAGATAGTAATATGAATGTGACTGGTGTCTTGGAGCTGCAACAAATCATGAGAATTAAACATTTTCTTCCACATCCCAGCATGATTAAATAGAGAATAGATTGATATAATATATACGATAATCTATGTATGGTGCATACCTTTAAAAATACCTCCTTAGAGAACTATCACCAAAGAGACAAAGGGTCATATTAACTTCTGGCATCCCACTTGTTCAGACCAACTGGAGTGATATTTGCATCTCTTCCAGATGAGATCTTAAAGCTGAAAAATTGTGATAGATAAGAGAGCATTGTTGAAATAGCTAAATTCTGTACTAGGCACTTTAAAAGCATCCAAATGGCTTATTTTTCAGCTGTGAAATAGAAGTCTTTTCCACTGTTCTGGAAACATGGGATTCAAGGTGACTTCACAGGGTGTTAATGGACGAATGATCTGCACCCTGCTAACAATATTTCATGAGCAATGATGTAGCAAATAATATAGTCTATTACACTGTGCCACCAGATGCCATCTGAAAAACACATTGCTGGCTTTAGCATCCCAGATTTAATCAGCTTTCCACAGAAATGACACTGATGCTGACTGTAAAAGACAGTGTGTCCTCAGCCCTGACTAGCAGCTCCTTGGTGTCAGAAATGGTGTCCCTTTTCTCGTACCTCTCCCACCAGCTGAATTTCTGATGGCTAATGAATGGTGATGGCATCAGTGCTCCCTTCAATATGCACAGACACCTGTATGAACGGGGTACTTGTTTCTGCATGGGGCACCTTGGACACCCTCAGCACCATTTGGACTCATCTCCCTTTCAGGTTCAAAAGATAGGTAGGGGAAAGAATGAAGTTGAAGACACATAGAGGTTTCTTCAAAAAACACTGTCTTCAGAATATACTTCCTTTTGCTTTTTCAGTTGCTAGACACTCTCACAAGCCTTTCATTGCAAATCACTTCTCCTGGAGCACCATTAGAGTGATGAACGTTTTAAATTGAGTCAACCTGTTCTGCAGAAGAATAGTTGTAATAACATGCAAGCTCAGGTTTGTTCCCAAGGGCTTATAGACTATAATTAAAGGGGCAGACTCACTAGGACATGAAAGGAATGTGCTCCAAATAAATTGGCAAGTGATTTGTTTGAAGTTTGAAATATGTTTTCAAAGGTCAAGGCCTTGCTGTTATCTATTTTGTTTATCAATTGGCAGTGTTGTTAACTTCCATCAAAATAAATTTGCACAACCAGCATTAGGAAAAATATCTCCTATAATACCTACTCTACGGCTAAGGGGAAAATTCTTAAATAAGAGTCTAGGCTCTCTGCTTAGACCTTGCCTAGGGTGAGTGTTACATAGAAAATAACAAACTTTAATGACATTTTAATGGAAGAAAATGAAAACTTTTCTCTGATCTTCTGCAGTTCAGCCATTGGTAACTGTTGTAATTGTATTCTTTTGAAGTTGTATTACATCAGTATGAGTAAAAAGAGATGTATGTTGCCCTGAGCTATCTGGAGGTAGGTAATGCAAATAGCAGTGCCAATAATAGTTAGTCCCTGGTGATGGGCAGAAATTAATAGAAAATCAGGAAGAAAGAGGTGAGGAGAATAGCTGAGAAGATAACTATAACCAATTTATTAATTCTGAATTGCACCTTACAGAACACAGTGAATATGGGGAGCATTTCCTGTTAAATTTATTTTAGGATTGTTTTTTGTCCTTTTCCTTATCTTTCTTTTTCCTGTATATATATATAATTAAAACAATATATATATAGAAATACATACACATAATTAAAGCCTATATATATAGTTTTCATTTTAAATGAAGACTTTGAACAGAAAGAGGAAAAAGCAGTAAAGAAAATAGTAACTCCAGCTTCCTTTTTCCATAAGCATTATCTCAGAATTTTTAGAAGTATGAAACACCAGTGTGAAGATTTCCTGGAGGGCTGACAAATACAGTGGCAGGTATGCAACCCCCTCAACAAACTCTGTCAATCCTCCTGCCTTCTCTCCCACTTAGGTGCCAGTAGGATTTACTTCTCCAAGAGAGCCAGTTGCACAGTGTCATAACCTTTCTGTCCATTTTAAAACATACAAATTAGCAGCAAGAGGTTTTTATCTAGGAGGGATCTATCCCTTTGGTTCACTCCTCTTTCAACTTGTAGCAGAAAGCATGATGACCACTCAGTTTTTGCCTGCGTTTTGTTCCAGCTCCCTGCCAACTTTCACATTCATACAGTCCATTTTTTCTCTTCACCGATAAAATAGAGCAGGAAGACTTTCAGAAGCTTCTAGGAAGGCAATATTTTCCCCACTCAAGTAAATTTCCCTTGGCATTTTCTTTCTCTGCTCCTCTCGGTGCCCATGCAACCTATTCCCCTGCAGGGCTCAGCGTGAGCAGCCGCCTGCCGATGCAGAATAACTGCATTTAGTCTGCAGCAGGAGTGCTCAGCACTCAGTACTTTTCCTAACACTTGCTGGGAAATTGGCTGGGGAACCAGAGACCTGATGCAAGGAGTGAATACAAGGTATGTGCAGAAACCTCCTTGTTTTAACACCTGGAGACAAAGCACACACAAAGGAAGAGGGGGTTATTGAAAGACTTCTCCAGAGGGGTTCTGCCCCATCCTGACCTTTTCCTCCTGCATTACTCTTTAGTTGTATATTGTCATTCCATCTCCTGTGAAATAACAGTGCCTTGTCAGCTGCTGAGAGCACCAGCATCCCTGTGGGAAAAGAGCAGGACTGAAGCTATACGGGAGGTCCTGCCTGGCAGGAGGTCACTTCCATTCACAGCTGGGTAGGGCCATGCTCACTGCTAGCTCATCTCCTTTCTCTCAGGTTAGTATTCTGACAGGTGCCGGGCAAACAACTGCAATATCTGAGTTTCCTTTACTGTAAAGAGAGCAAAGATTGTCATTCTCTCCCCTGAGAAGCGCGTTATAAAGAATTAGCCACGGTTTGTAAAGCAGTTTGTAAAGAAGAAAATATCTGTGGAAGGCCAAGCACAATACACTAATATTACTGAATTTATATTTAAACTAATAGCTCTTTGCTATCTGTATCTGCATAGAGAAAGTAGAAGAGACAGGTCTCCAGTCCATCACTTTGACTCCAAAGCTACTTCATTTGTCCTTTACTTGCTGGATGAGCTCTCAGCTATTTCCCATCCTTCCTCAAAGTTTTCCACAGGCCATGTTTGCAGTGTGAGCTGCAGGGAGTGTAAGCTGGTATTGCTTAGTCACACCAGGTTACACAAAAGCAAGTCCTACCCTGGCAGGCCCTCAGTCCTGGGCCAGCTGCAGGCAACTCTGTGGTGGCCAAGCTCTGTGCACGACACCAGACTTACCCTGGTCCTACCTTTCTCTGAACTCAGCCTCAGCACACATGAACAAGTGGTATGTTTTCTTTTAGTTCTGAGACACGTGAAATTCATCCAGATCTCTTAATTCTGCTTTGCCCCATGTCTCACAGTAGGTCTTTTTAACTCCTGTCTCTAAATGAAGCAGAACTTCGCAGCCACAGGCAGTTCATTTAAATATAAATGTAAAAGCTGTGCTGGAGGAAATGGTTTCTGCTCAGCTATTTGGTTATGAAATCAAATCATTTCTCTGCTGTTTTCAAATTGGTGGCTAACGGACAGTAACAGTGAAAAAGGGGGACTGCAGGGCTGGCTCTACCTGAATTAAAGACATTCATTCCTCTGTGTGCTAAAATCTATATTGAAAGTAGTGTGTTTTCAATTATGACCTGAGCTTACGGGATATTTTTTTTATTTTTTTTTCTTTGATCTCTAAAACACCAGAGAGAAAAGCCTTTAACCCTCAGGAAATTGTTACATGTAGAATTATACACCAATACTATCAATTGTTCTTTCTTATGCTCACAAATAATAACAAGGGGATGACTTGATGGGTAAGAGCTCTACTTCAGGCAACAGGAAGCACCAGCCACAAGTTAAAAAAAGGGCACAGATAAAGGAAATGGCTATCTGAGCTTCCCTGAAACACAGAAACCAAGTGCTGAAAGCACAGGAATCCAGTTGTGATTTCTGATCTCTGATGTCACAGAAAACAACACAAGGAGTTGTCTTTTGAGTGAAAGAATGGTTTCTATTCTTTTTCAGAGGAAGTCAAAGGGCAGCCAAAACATCAGTGTTTTCTTCAATGTCCGAATGTTCTTGTGCTTCCAAACTTAAGCCACACCAGGGAGCTTCTTCCTCCACTACAATATGGGTTTTGGAAGGAGTAATGCAACTTCAGAAGCACAAAAATTGTGGGTTAGAGTCCCCTAGATCCTTGTCCTCTTATCTTGAGCTGCCTTGTCACAAACTTCCTCACCTTCTCTCATGTACAAGTCACTCTTTCCTATGAGGTGTTAAAATTCTTTCTTTTGCCTTTTGAGAAATAATTAATTCTCCTTTATTAAATGTCAGTATGCTGCAAGGACTCACAAAAGCACATATGTGCATTGTCCCTGCATCTTAACATTTTTCAACCTTGCAAACTTTTTCTCTTTTCCAATCTGAAGCCTATGTTAGAACATGTAGGTGATCTGTGCAAAACTCTCTGGTTATGGGATGTTGGCTTCTTTTATTCAGCTGCTGGAGCGGTTTGCAGGAAGTTAAGTGTTAAGGATTTTTTTCATATCATTTTTCCATATAAACTTCACTGAGTTTGCCACAGGGATGATAGTCATTTCCTATTGGGAATTAGAGGTGAGCAGAAAGGTGTATAAAAAAAGCTCTATGTTATATAACATCCTGTGAACCTATGACCCAAATAACCTGAAGTGAATAAGAAGATTGCAAATAAACGTATCACACGGTAGATGAGTAGAGATGATGTGGGTATTGTCTTGCTGCTGAAATTTCCACCTGTGATCTATAAGACAACCCTTCATGAATTTACAATGCAATAAATTTTTGCACAAGAATTGTTTCAATCTCTGTAAACATTTTGCAGCTTAGGTCTATGAACACTGAACAAACTAAGACTGGATAGAAAAGCTGGAGGCTGGAGGCGCTCAGTTTCCTTTTCCCTTCCAGAGCCTGTGGCACTAGCACTGGCTATGATCTAGATTTTGGTCCATTATGAAAAAGAGTTTGTCTTTATTCCTTATGGTTCCTTGGACATATCAATGCCATTTCTACTCAACATATCTACAGTTCCTATTTCTACAACTGTCCTCATATTCTTTGGTCCATCTTCTGCACTCTTCCCCAAGCAGATGTCTTTCAGTCTACCTTCTGTCTGCCCCTTGCACCTGGAGTAACTAAGGGTAACTAAGTAACTAAGCACTGTTACCAATCAGTGCTTCCAAGTTATGCTCCTAGAACACCAGCAGAAAAAGTAATAAAAGCCAAAGGGAAAAAAAGAGGTAAAGGCCATTTATGCTTACCTATAAGCCTTGTGTCAATACCATAGTTATTACGAAACAGGGTTTATTCATACCTTGCTTTATAGCTTTTCTTTCTTTATACTATGCTATAATTTGTTTAACTATAGTCTATTCAAGTGTGTGTGTCTGTGTCTGCGTGCGTATCTCTGATTTTTAGGATATGTAGTTAGGCAATCCTTTCGGAAAAGTTAAGGTATGCAACCTGTTTGTAATAAACACACTCTCATCTCAATTTGTTAATTCTGTATTCTTGCTTTAAAGATCTAAACAAAGCCTCACATGCAGTAAACTTGTGTTTCACTCATTGCCTCTTACAGGAGATGAATGCAGTACCCAGAGGAGGATTCAGGCTTCATTTAGACCCTGCTTCATGGTCAGTGGTCACAATTGTCTGAAAAGGCAGCAGTGGGCATTAACCAGTCACACTGATACAGCGAGTAGCCAAGTATGTTCTGTCTCGGATTTGTCACTGCATTCACACACTGTATAGCAACAGTACTTAGTTTTACTGGATCTAGTTGTAATTATATATTGTTCAAGAAAATGTCTTTTTTCATTACTTCCATGCAGGGTTTCCTCAGTATTTCAGATTTCATTTCTCATTTACCACCTAACAACAACAACAACAACAAAAACTCTATGAAAAAAGATCTAGTTCAAAGTTTCAGAGATTATGTGTTTTATTTGTATGTTTTCTGCTTCTTATGCCATTTTGATTCCAGACATCCAAGATGTTTTAACTGTGGGATGGAAAAAACATCTGGATTGGAACAGTGTTGTAGGAGATAATCAAATCCTGGTAAAGGTAATAACAGAACAGCTGATACTCATCAAATGTAAATTTACTAAAGGTATTTAAAAGGAGAACATTAAACTGAAAGAGGAGAGGCAGATCACAGGATAATCCTATGGAATATTTTTTTTAATGGTCTGTTTTCCTTCAAGTTTGAGAAATTGGCATTGTCTGTCTTAAATGCTCTGCTATAACTTTCATGTCATTGCATACTACATGTTCTAATCTGCTCTCAATCTGCAATATATTTGTACAAGTGCTTCATACAATAGGACTGTAGCCAGATTTTTAGAGAATGTAGCAGCTAAAGATTAATCTATTTGGTTACCTAAAATTGTTACAAAGTGTTTTGGGAGACTGGCCCAGAAAACCTCTTTCCCACTGAAAAAATGATACCACTCCAAAATAATTTTAAAAACCCAAAACAAACAAATAAAAAAAAGAAAATCCCAGGCTTTTCCAAACAGTTGTATATGTGTGTAAAGATACACATATTGAATATTTACAAGCATTTAACCTATTGGTCCTCAAGTACATATATACCTGAAGGGAGGGTGCAAAGAGGACAGAGCCAGGCTACTTTTCGTGGCGCTCAGTGACAGGACAAGAGGTGATGGGCACAACTGGAAACACTGCAGGTTCCCTCTGAACATCAGGAAACACTTTTTGCCTGTGAGGGTGACTGAGCACTGGCACAGGTTGTCCAGAGAGGCTGTGGAACCTCTCTCCTTGGAGATATTCAAAAGCCCTCTGGACATGGTGCTGGGCAACTGGAGTTAGGTGACCCTGCTTGAGCAGTGTGGTTGGACCAGATGAGTTCTGGAGGTCCCTTCCTACCTCAGCCCCGCTGTGAATGGGCTTGGAAGCAAACCTACCAGCACTCTTCCACCCTGCTCTTCCATGGCATCACTGATTCTTATAAGGTCCAGGACAGGTTAAAAAACTCCCAGACAAACAAGAAATTAATTTTCTGCGTACTGGGACAGATGCCTCACCAAATCTTGGCAGAAAAATCTTTTGCCAAGTAACTTTCTAGAAAAACTGTATTCTTTTATCCTTCTAATTCCTTGCTTGTGTGTGTCAGCACAATATCCCATGGACAGAAATTTTTATCTCCTTTTGGCTTTTCTTCCTCAAAAAGAAAGCTAGACTCTTGACCTCTGGCACAGGTTCTGTAATATCTCTGTTCAGTTCTTTGCCAAAGGCTTCCTGTGTGACAGAGATTACATTATTTTACTCAAGCAATAATCCATGAAGCTCCCAGTGATTTCAATGCATCTGAGGAGTTTTAGGCTTTAACATTTCTGTCTTGTTTCCTTATTTGTGAAATATGGTTAACAATACTTTCCTTTGGCTGCCCTTTATGCATCTTCTCCACCTAGAAAATAATCCCTTTGTGGTAGGCACAGTCTCTCGCTATATGTTTGATGATGTCTGTCACAACAGGTAATTCATCTTGGCTGGAAAGCCCCTAAGAATCATTGCCATACAGTGGAAGTAGGGGGGAATGCCACTTGCACCTCTGGGTTTTCTTAAATGAAAGTTGGAATATTTAACCCAGAACTACAGGAGATCAAACCTTAAATAGTATACTTCTTTTCAGGGAAGAAAAATCTGCACATTTCATCCTGAGGTTTGTGTGTCTGGCCAAGAGGTTAAATTTTCTAAAAAATAAAAGCTTAGGGAAAAAATGGGGTACCCTCAACAAATAACAGTAATACTAGAAAGTGTAATAATTAATGAGTCTGACAGCTGAAATGGCTCATGCTTTTTTTGCAATATTGGCCTGCAATATTAGAAACTACCTCCAAAACCAGTTCTTGCACATAATAGTGGAATCTAATGCTGCTCCGCAGCAGTTTGTCACAAATTCCAGGACAATGCTGTCTGCATGTGCCCTAATATTTTGCACTGCTTGGTGAAAGCAATTCCCTTGAAGAGCAAAGGAAAAGGAAAATGAGCAGGGGGTCCCACAACTCATCTCAAGTTTCCTTTGGTGACTGTCTTCCATTTCTTTTTCGTGAGGTCTTTGACAAGCAGCAGCAGTTATAAGATTTTAATTTCCTGGAACATTTCTTGCCAGGGTAAGAGCGAAGGGTTCTTTTTTGTCCACTTTTTTTCCTCCCTTTTTCTCCTTTTAAGATAGATCTGCAGCATGTCCAGAGGAGAGATTCATGACCTGCTTTTCCCAAAATGAATATTGAGCTTTGTGTACTTTCTGATATTTGGTAGGACATTCTTCTTATTAGAAATCTTGAGCCAGCTTGTGTCAGCCTTCCCGTGGCAGAACAGCAATGCAAGGTGTAACTCAAGCTGAGGAAGAAATCCCATTATCACCTTTGAGGAGTAAGAGATTTTTGAGTGTCAGAGAACAGGTTTCTGTACCTTCAGTAAATAAATAAAACCCAAATTAAAACAAAGAGACAAGGACACGAGTCTCCTTTGTCAGCCATTTGCTGAAAGGAACCCATGTGCATTTTTTAATCAGGGCCAAAAAAACAAGCGCAGGCAGTAGAACGTACCAAAAATTGGGAGTTGTACTGTGAAACTGCTCCACATTAGAGACAGTTAGGGCAATTAGACACCAAGACTAATCATTTAGGTAAGACTCACCATCCCTCCTTGCCTTCAGTAGCATTCCATCACTCGTGAACCAAGGGGACATCAGTGGAGACCACAGTGTCCCAGCAATTTGTCTGTGCTGTTTGAGAACATCCCCCAGCCAGAGCCGTCCGTCAGATCGCTGGGCAGCAGCGGTGACATTTCGGTAGACGTGTTTAATTATATCAATACATCAATAGTGCTGACATTTCGGAGAGCTATCACCTCAGGGTAAGCTAGCTCTAAAGGTAATCTCTTTTCTGTCCTTCTCCATCTGCCCTGAAAAATAAAGCTGCATGAGTCAGATTTTTAAACAGAGGTAGTATTTAGAGAGAGGTGCAGAGCTCAGAGATCTCCATTTGAGAGCCCATAAACATCCAATTCCCACTGCAACCCTTGGAACTGCCCTGTGAATTTCTTTCTAAGCCTAACTCCAGAAGTGAAGTTCCCTTTCGAAATCACAAAGGAGAAAGAGCGGGCCCATAGTGCAAAATGCTTGAATCTCCTTTGACTACCTGCCCTTCAAGAGTCAACCCAAATAAGCAGAGTTGCATTGGCCAGGAAGAGATGCAAAGGCAGGTCTGTCTCAGCAGCCTGAGCATGCCCTGGCTGCTGACCCTAGCTGCTGAGCAGCCCCACACAGCCACTGCTGCAAAGCAGCGACACTCCTGCTCGGGCTGCTCCACTGCTTCCCACTCAAACCAGCGCCCTCAGCCAAAGCCAGAGGTCCAATCTCTGGGCTATGAAGCATCAATGAATGTGCTGTCAGAAATAAAAAGGAGGAGGTGTCTTAAGGAAGTGATGCAAAAGCAAAAAGGCAGAAAAGCAGCCTGCTAGGGAATTGCAGATGCAAAACACAGCTGTCTTTGCTCCAAACACACAGAAACTCAGATAGCAACATCATACAGGATGTAAATGGGAGTCTGTCATTTCTCACTGGCTAAAAGAAAAACTTTAATAGTCTTATTTAACATTTTTACTCTTCTTTACACATGTTTTTCATGGCATACAATATCTTAGAAAGGAAAAGGATTCCTTTGTGTTTCCTGCTTGAAAGCAGGAGCTAGAAGGAATTCAGAGGACCCCATTCACCCACAGGACTGCAGGCTCTTCTCACACCTGTAACACCAGTGGAAAGAGGGGCACAGAGGAAGAAGCACCGAAAAAAACTGTTTCTCAGTCATGGTATGAACAGGAGCAGGATAGAGGTGCTGCAGACTGTCAGCCAGTGCATCTCTTCCGTGAGGTCCATAAATAAATGAGGATCTCCAGGCTACAGCAGGACACTGATCACTCACTGAGATGTCTTACAGCCTCCTGACTGGGGGACAAAAGCACTGGGAACTGATGGTGCTTTACTTCACAGTTTTTTCATCTTGCTGCTTCTTGGTTGCTCTTCTTGGGTGCCAGTGATGGGCACAAACAGGGCAGCAGACAAGGGATAGGCCCAGTTTTGTCCTCCACTGCTGTCTCCACCAGAGCTGTTGCTGACTGCTGAATTTTCTTTCTGTGCCTCGCAAACCTTCCATTAGACACTCAAACTAATATTTTTGAAGATGAAAATTGTAACATTTCAGCTCAGATATACTGAACTATGACAGTTCATTATTTTTTAAAATCAAACACAAAACCTCTTACATTGTTTTCTACCAAATGTTGCTCAAGGCAAGTAAGTAATCCCTACTTGTAAGAATTGTAAATAATTCAAGTGAGTAATTCTTTAATAACTGAAATAGTTCCCTGATAGTTAAATAAATTTGGCAAATGCTGTGATTTTTGGTTTATAAAAGCCCCTACATCATACATATATTATTCACTGTCGCAGACAGTCTCATTTAAGGGAATTTTTCTTCTCTATTGAAGCTTATATAAAACCATAGACTCATAGAATATTATGAGTTAGAAGGGTCCTTAGAGATCATTGACTCCCAAGCCCTCACTACCATGGGGTTATATATGATATGTAAATCTATTTAATTATTTATTTATTTACCATAGAGTAAGTATTTTCTGGACTGCACCCTGAAAGCTGAGGTCATATCTCCTGTTTATGGCCATACAAAACCAAAAAGACTCCTCGGTAGTGTTCTGAGGGCAGTTCCGAGCAGAGCCATTGCTGATGTGTTTTCCAAACAATTCGACCATACCAATATGCTACAGCCTAGAAATGGATTGTGGTTTTATGTATTTAGGGGGAGATGAAGAAAGTTATTACGTTTAGCCACTGGAGCTGACTCATGCTCACCTACCCAGCTTCTCAGCCTGTCCTGTGCCACTGACTCAGTGATCCCTGCAGGGGAGGATGAGACTCCTGCAGCCAGACTGCGAGGAAACACGCTTTAGACAAAGGAAGTGCACTGCAGGCTTACACAAGCACTCATATATCCACTCAAGGATAATGAAAATGCACCCAGGATAGCTTCCTACAGCCATTTGTTGCTCTTATATTGCCCCTGTCCACACTGACTCTGTGCCAAGTTCAACCAACAGTTTTCAATCGTTTTGAAGTGCTCCTTCTGCATCTAAAAAGTTGAGGGAAAATGGCTACTTATTCTGATTTTTACAACATCCAGCTCCATGATATAAGTACATTTCTAAATACTTTTTATACCACTGTTGTGGTGTCTCTCTTTTTTTTTTTTCCCCCAGAACCACAACTGACTGGCTGGAAAATAAAAATTGCTGAAGGGCATGTTCCATCACACTTTAGGCAGCTCCACACAAAATTGATGGAAAATTAACTGTCCAAGGTGAACCCAGTTTAATTCCTAATTTGCTGAAAAGAAAGAAATATTTAAGGCACTTTGAGCTAGAAGAACTTGGAAGGATCATATAAGAGAAAACAAATTTTCTGACAAACCTCATAGTAACAAACTTTCCTAGTTTGTTCAGTTCATGAATAATTTTTTTGACCCTCTTAGAAAAGTGAACAGAAATGTATGAAGATCAACACGTTGCAAAAACTAAAACTTAGAAACCAGAATTTTCTTGGTGAGTACTTTTTACACAGAACAATTTTGGTAGCGTGTATTTTCAGTAGACGAGATGCACCCTGAAGAGCACCATGATTTGTTTAGATGGTGTTGACAGTGACAAGCTCAGCCAGAAAGGAGGGAAGAAAATTTGAGGAATTAAGTCCAAGGGAATAGGAAGAAATTGTGTACAGAATGATTACACCATAGCTTGGCCGTTAGGTCTCTCAAGCTGCTGAGGACACTTCTTCACTTCCCTGTTCTTCCCCTGCTCTCCCAGCTCCTGATGGACAGAAGGACCTGCTTGTATCTCGTGTGCCAAACTGGAGAAATAACTGCTTTGTTTTCCCGGTGACTCTTCTCTTTAAGCATCTAGAGAGGACTTCTGAGTTTCGATCTGTCCCCAGGGTTCCTGAGATCACAATATTTCTTTTTAACATTTTTTGTTGCCTCATTGCTAACTTCCCTGTTCACTCTTAGATCAATTCTCTTCTAGTCTTTCAGCCACCTTGAGTGATATCTCCTGCCTTCCCTCATTCCCTTGCATTTCTTCCTACCTTGATATAAAGTACAGAAGTTTAGGGTGGAAGTCTAATTTAGTTTTTTTTTTCTCCATCTCCATATCTTGCTTTTTAATTTATCCCAGGGTACATCTAACACATTGATCAAGAGTTGATCTACATCAAACTTTCATTATGCAAAATGATGATCAGAGCAGTTGCTGTCAGGCAAGCATCAAACATCTTGTCTATACTTTATATTCTTCTACTCTAGCTTTTTGCTGATAAATGCAGTGCTGACTTCTTCAGGTATAAAGTCACACAGGACATCTGTCTTTATCTCATGGGCTTATGAAATATCATGAGAATTTATCTCATGTTTATTATTACTTCATTGTTAGCCTCCCTCATTCAATCTTTCATTTTGTGTCACGATGGGTTTTGCAAACCCAAATCATTTGCCACTGACTTTGCTTTTCATTCTGAGTGACTTATGTTCTCAGTGCATCCCTTAAATTTTAGGGCAGCATAGTGTTTATCATAGAGACTAAATGATTTAAATCACTGTTGACACTGTCACTTTTACATCATTATAAATACCTTGACTCCAAAGGATTCAGGCATTGTGATGAACTCCAATAAATCTCCTCCTTAATATTGTCAGGGCTTGAAATGGAAATGTCTGCAGTAAGGAAAAGACAGAATTGTTAAGGTGTCATACTTATCTATTTGAAATAAATGGTGAGTTTTTTAATCTTTGCCATCAGGAATGATAAACGATTCTGCAGTTGCTTATTATAGTGCTGCACTGAAGCCCTCCTGGAATCTCTCTTCAGCTGGGCAGAATTATTAGGGTAGGCCAATGAGGAGTATTTTGATGTAGAGAGTTAAAATCCATGGTAAATAAATCTGTGTTTGCCCTGTCCTCAGTGTCCTGAGTCTCTGCAAGAGTAGGGGAAGGTTCTCATTGAAGCCAAGACCACTTCATATTATGCTGACAGGGAAAAGTGTTCTTAAAGTAGGATTGAATTATACCTAAACTCCCTTTGAGTGGTCCTTTTTTATATATATTCTGAAACAGCTTAAGCTGGCCTCAGTGACCAGATTCAAGAAAATACAGTGTTAATAAAAACAACTGCTATTTTTCATTTTTGCTGTGGAGGTTTGTGTCTTTCCATATAGTATTTTAGTACTTGTGAAGGATTTTTAGTAGAAATCAATGAACATTAGTAATGATAGAGTAATATAAGTAATATAAGAAGCTGCATTTCATAGCATCATTTTTATGGGAAAAATATCAATGTGTTGGCTTATAGGACTCACAGCACAGGGCAGCACTAGGGAGGAAAGGAGCTATAAACCATTCAACCTCACTCGTCTCACGTAATCTATACAGAAATCTAAATGCAGCCCACTGACAGCTCTAAAATGGAGCAAAATACCTTCAGCAGTCTCACAAAACCAAGGGAAACGTCACATCTAAACCTAAACCATAAAAAAAGAGGAACTAACGCACAAAAGGAGCTGGGGACCTGGTGGGTATTTTAATAGCAGGATAGAAAAGATGACAGCTAGGCAGTATTTCACATCAGCTTAAAGAGGAAGGGACACATGAAACGGCCCCAGGCCCCCGCCACGGGAGAGGGAGCTCCAGCAGCACCAGCCCTGTGGGCATCTCCCAGTTGCACCGAGAGGGGTGGCCTTGGCTCCTGCAGCCCTGCTGAGAGGCTTTCTCTGGTGTGTCTCATCTTGCCAAAGCTTCCCTCTGTAAGGGAATATGAGACTCCAGCCTCCCTGGGGCAAGCATCCAGTGCACCATCTGCCTTTTTGTCTAAGGCAAGATATACTAGCCAGTGCTTGCTAAAGCATGCATACAAACACCAGCTACAACTAACAGAAAGTATGGGTCTCATAGCTATTGTATATTGCTTGGGACTCTAAAAAACTCACTTTTGCTTCCTGCTGTTCATAACCTGAGAGATATTTTGTAGTCAAAAACACCACCATGGCAACCTGACCTGACCACCTAAAGAACACATGCCCCAGAGACTAATTAGGAGAGATGTTTGAATTGCTGTTTCTTGCAGGAATGTGGTGCAAATTCTACACCAAAAAACCTGAAAATTCACTGCCTAAAAGACTCAAAACTATGACTGGAATTTAAACATCTCGGTTTTACCACCTATGTGATGAAGAACCCAATGCTGAAAGCTGCCCCAGGCATTGAGCCTTTTCCAAGTGTCTCTGCATATGAAGCCAGGTAACAGATGAAAGAGTGGAAAATTGTATTCAAGGATATACAGTCCTAGGGAATTTTGTACCAGCAAAACATGCTACAAAAGACTTCCTCTATGCAAGTTCACCAAACCCTTGTCACCACAGGCAGCTTCCAATGAATTCCTCCTTCCTTCGGTCAGTTCCCAGTTGCAATCTGGGGGAAATTCTGGTTTCCACCTTGGCTCACTCCTTACTCCAGTGGTATTTCCATAGCAGTTAGTTCAAACAGATGTTGTACTCCTTAGCATGAACAAGATACATTAGCACCTTGCTATAGTGTGAGGAAATATTTCATTACAAGCACGTACAATATGCTGCCAGATTGCTTCATTATGTAAAGTCTTTCAAGAAAAATATCCCAAACCTTAAAACAAGATTTTTATACAAATATGAAATGTAGCTTAAAAAATAAAAAAAGAGGAGGAGAGGGGAAATTAAATGTTACTGACTTTATTGAATGTCTCTATTAAAATATCTTGCACAAGCAGGCATGTCACTTTAATCAGATATAACCCACCAGGGAAGGTGATAATTATTTGTATTACTTCTTGACAGCTATAAAAAGCTAAAATGTTACTGTGCAAATTCTGTCTGAACTATTTAAACAATTGAAAAATGTGATTTAACAGCTAAAACAAATTTAATTCAGGCTGATCTCTCACCGACATGTGTAAGATGAAATAAGCTGGCACTTTGTAGAGGGAATGGAAAATAACTGCACAATGCCCTCACCTAGCATGGTTAAAACCTGGTACCAAATAAACCCCTCAGAAGACCTTGTATTACCACGACATAAGCAGGAGATGATGGCCTCTTCTGTACAGAGATCTGCTGCCCTTGAACTTTGGTTGACAGTAGCCAGGGTGGGGTTTTGCCTTGGAAACTCCCAGAGAGCTCTAGCAGCCAGGCAGCCAGGCAAGGACCACTTGAACAGGCAGAGGATATGAGGAAAGTCAGGAATGAGGTTTGGCAATATTGTTAGCCTTGTCAGGTCTGCTCCAAAAAAATTACATGCCAAGGAGCAACACTTGAGAGGGGTAAACTCCACACTGGGACTGGTGGTAGACCCTGGCTTGGGTGCCCTCAGCACAGCTGTGCAGCCAGCTTGCTGGAGCACCAACAAAGGCAGCGTGAGAGACGCTTGCAAATGCAACCCCAGCTGTCCAACTGAGTCAGCTTCTGAGTAAGAGGGGTGGGAAGATTTAATTCAGTCCAGCCCTGGGGTAGCCCTAGGCTGTCACTCACAGGAAACCCTTGCATTAAGGGTTTTTTCTTAAGTACTAGCCCTCCTTAGGCCTTTGATGCTCGAGTTGAGAACTACACCAAAGCCAGGAAGCCCAGTGATTTCCAGCAATAAAATCTGCATGGCTGGCCTGGAAATAACACAAATCTTATTATCAGAACTCTGGTTCTGCTGATGGGTTGCAGTGTTAATGAATCACCATCATACAGATTCCTCTTTCCCTCTTCTTGCCTCTTTCTACGTTTGCAGTCTCTGCCACCTGTTGCCCTGTTTTGTCTTTCTAACAATACAATAGAGAGCTGTTTTCTGCCTTTGCTAGTCCCAGGTAGCCCAGATTCGTCTCAAAACCTCCAACTAAGTATTGTCTTCAAAAATGTAAGTGCTTGAAAAATGAGTCACTCCACAGGCAGCAGGATTATTAAACCCTGACTCTCTAAAGATTTATCTAATTTCTCTTTAAGGTCTCTGTTTCCATCAATAATTCAGGTTCCCACATGTCCCTTATGCCATCATCATGGCTCAGTGGGAAGCTGGAAAACACTGGTTAGCTGGACAGCCAAGAGAAGGAGCTCTGTGACCTGGATGAGCAGCTCTAATTTCCGTGCCCAGGCAGACCATATCTCTGTTTTCAGCCATTCTTCCATCCTCACCAGGGCTAGAAAAATATTGTTAACAAATATCAAGCGTTTTGATTCCTGTACTTATAATGACTTCCTCCTGGCTTCCTCTTACCTCTAATGACTGCAGCACCAAAAGGGTCCGGAAATAACTGCAAAACTCAGAAATCCTACACCTGAGCTTTCCTTTTTCTGGCAGAAGAAGGGTTAGTCAGACATGACACTTTAGGCACTCTCTCCTTCTCTCGTGTCTTTGCTGTCACATTTTAGAAGTTCATCTCCACCTGCAAACAAAGCTGCAAACAGCTTTGCCACTGTGGAACTGAGAGCCTAAAACTCAGTTCCTGTAATCTAAACCCAGCAGCACCAAGACAGAGTAATCATCGTGGGCACTGTCCTCCCCACAGCTTCGCTAGGTTAAACATAGAGGTTCATTCACATCTCTCACCACCTTGCCAGCTAATGTAATTCACCATAATTGTTTAGTCCTGAAAGATGCTCACCAAAGGCACAGAAGGAACAACGTAGAAGAAAAGAAGACACTGAAGGCTATTTCAAACTTGTGTAAGCACACTAGCAAAGAGAAAAAGGGTCATGGAGTAAGTCTTATGCATCAGGACAGAGGAAAGCCCACTAAAACACTGAGTTTCCCTGTGACTAGTGGAGGTTTAGTGCTGTTGGAAGACTGGGAGTGCATCTGCTAGTAAATGCTCCTGCCTACCCGAAGAAGCCCCACGAGTGTCTGGCAGGGTTTGAGGTTTGGACTACTGAAGCTGATTGGCCTATCTGGAAAACTGAAATGTTGGGGTTTTTTTCCTCTGCTGGCAGATGTTATCTTTAAATTTCTGCTGACAGTCAGCCTGGTGCAACAGGGACAGATTCTGTGTCAAGTTCCATCAGTGCAGTGCAATGAGCCTGGCCTATTTTGGAAGTTTTCTTTTCATCACTTTTTCATTTTGCAGCCTCCAGCCAGATGCTTGCAACTCTGACGTCTTCCTACCAACCCTCCACCACCTTCATGTGTATCAGATCTGTGCTTTTTGATGTGCTATCTATTTCCTGTCGATGTTCCAGTACGTTTGCTTCTTCTAATGACTTGCTTTTCTCCTTTGAACAACTTCTTCCTCATGTTGATTTCCTGGAGCACTTATCATTTATTGATGGATAGTTAATTATCACCAGGCAATAGATCTTGCTCAATTCCCTAAGAGCAGCAGCTGACATTTTGTGTGCCTCACCAGGAATGATCTTTCACAGTCACAGATATTCTTTGCAGCAGATAATACATGAACCTGCATTTAATCACACTGAATGAGTCAAAGATTCTTCCTTGTCTTTTGTTGAATCTCTGACTATCTGCAAAAAGTCCTGATCAGCTTCTAGACTTGCCTCTGTTTATGGAGTGATTGATTGCAGGCACCAACTCTCTTCTATCACCAAAACATTTTACCATACCATCAAATTACTGATCACAGCTTAGTTTTGCTGTCTGGTTACAACTACTCATCAAAATTATCTATTGCCCCTGCCTGGAGGCATAAACATCAAGTTCTCTTGCTCTTCTCCTCTGTGTTCTCACTTCTAATAGATTGCCCTGGTGCCTCTTCTCTATGTGCAAATTCTGTCTGATGTCAATTCCAGACTCTATGCACAGCCCAAGGAAAATGTGCTGTAGCAACTGGGGGCTGGGGAGGCAATGGGTGAACTCAGGGGCTGTTTGTGACTGCTAATGCAGCCCTGTAGCCTTGGGGCATTTCTCCCTCCTCTGCTCCCTGCCTGCCAAACCCAGGCTACCCCATCCTGGCCTGCGTGGTGTTCACCAGTAGATCTGCATTTACCAATTTCTTTGCTGTGCAGCATCCCCCCAAAGGTCTGGGGAGGGCTCTGGCACTCACCTGAAAAAGAGCCCTCAGCCACACCAGTGAAAGAGAGCTGCCTCTCTTCAGCCTGGATGTCTCCTGTGCACTACAGCACTGAAAATTTAGGCCACCACACACAGAGCCATTTTTAGTGAGGTGGAGTTTGCTTCTTAGTTGAGACAAATGCATGTAGACAACCATCCAACCTCCCAGCCTAGTCCACTACCCCTGCCCCACAGGAACATAAATCATGTAGCATGAAGCTATCTTTGCTGCTGCTAAGACTTATTGGATCAATTGTCTTTCTTTCCTTTAGCAGAGGACCTTGCTCTCTTATCAAAATGTTTAAGTGATAGACTCCAAAATGTTAGAAGTCTGACCTTCCAAAGCCTGACACAAGCTGCTGTTAAAATGTATTTTATAGTTTAAGAAATTGCCATCAATTTATAGATTCTATTGTGAGCATAAGGAACAAGATTGCAATATCGATGCTAAATTTTGCTTTTTCATAAAGCTGTGTTCAGGTCTGGTTGTCCTTCCACAGTCACTTTATGTGATGGAAGAACTTATCAAACCAAATCTGAGGTCATCAGGAGAAATGCCATTGCTCTGATACTGGCTGGGACAGTCATCTTGGGTTTAAAACACATTGAGAATTCCCTGAGTGAATCAGCTGATAACAGATAGGACATTACTCATGGTTTTACACTTGGCAATTGAACGAGTGCTTCATACACTGTATATTTGATTCATTCCTCTTTGCTGGTGTCCTGACTAAATTCAGAGCACAGGACATTTTTTTAGATAAGAATTTCTCCTATGACTTTGCAGCACTGTTTCCTTCCTAAGCAAGATTGATCTTTCCAGGGGAAGTACATATTGCTGCAGATTGATGACCATAGGCCTATTGCACTGAGAAAGCAGTGGCAGACATACAAAACTCCTGGCTGTTAATGAGTGGGAAAAGCCTGGTTGATCCTAATAAGGTGTTTTTTAGGTGGAGACTTAATGATTTAGGTTTTGGTTTTAAACACAACTCTCTAGTTCGTTTTTTGTTATGGCACACAAGCTACTTCATTTGTCACCTGGACTCTCCCCAGCTCAGCATTTCATGCGTGCTTTTGTACTTGCAGCAGCTGGCTGTGGAACACTGCCATATGAGACCAGCCCTATATTTTCCTCTTAATACAGGTGATTGTGACTATCAAGTCACACATTAAGTTTTTATCCACCAACACATGGCCTCAACCTGCTCCCATTGAACTTGGAGAAAGATTTGCCTTCTGCTGGATTAAAAGACTTTGCTTAGAGTGATAGCACCAGGGCTGGCCTCTAGCTTGTGAAAGCTCCATCCAGCTGCAGCAATGTAACTCCCTCAGATTTGGGCATGTCCTTCACTTCTTTGTTGCTAGTTCTCCCCCGTCTCTCAATTAAAGTGTTCATTACATGTCATACCTTAGGTTTCATGCACTCGCAAATGTTAAGGAAACTGATTCAAGCTTTTGCTCTCTATTTCATCTTTAACCCAGCTCTCTCCTTTAGTCTCTTTATCCACCTAGATTCTGGATCTTTCTGATTCTATCTGTTCGCTTTTGCACCTAACCCATCCCCCTTTCGCACTCTGACAGTACTTTCGTTCAAACAGTTTCAGCCTTTCACCTTATCACAGTCAGCTTCTCCCCTGACTTCTACTGCAGGAAGCCAGATTCCCTGAGATTCACTTAATATCCTGTTAAGATTGTGCAGGACTTTCTCCTGTGATGATGTTGTCCCTTTGTCCCTGTTTTGGCTCCCACTCTTCAACTGCAGTCATTGACGAGGAGCCTTCAGAGGCTGCTCACCTTCTTTCTGCCATGTCTGGTTGTGACAGTTCACACCTGTCCTGAGCCACGTTGTTCTGACACCTTCAGAGTCTCCCTTGTCTACATCCAGCACTGGAATCTTAACATTTTATTTCCTGCCTCCCCTACTGTTCTCAGTCAGTACCTACAATCGCCACTTCTCCCTCTTAAAAACATACACATACCTTAAAGGACTTGAAAAAATATTATTATCTACCAGGAAGGTGCTTCGAAGGAACCTCAAGTTGTAAACAGACCATGTTGACCTCCTGCCTGACAGGATCATACTCTGGATTCTGCTACAGCCAGCTGGGAGAGAGGTGAGATGATTGCTTGTTGAAAAGTCTGGTTTAGGCACCGTTCTTGGTAGGATGAATGACTAAACATTGCTAAACAGAACTGGCTGTTGACTGTAGGGTTCCAACAATCTTAAGCTAAATACATACCTTTTAGAGGTTTGAAAGCACAGCTCATCTTCAACCTACAGCCTTGCTGACATGCTCTACAGATCTATAATGTGTTTTAGAGACCCTCCCTGGAGTGAGCAGCACCACTCACCTTTCTTTTTCTGCCTGCTGGGATCAGGGGTGCCAGCAGAAGGAGAGCAACAGGCTGTTTCCCTCTGTCTGTATGTCTATGAATGATGAGTGAGGTCCCGGACCAGATCCCATCTGTGAGCTCAGGGAGAGCAGGACCCTTGGCACCTAGCAATCAGCACTGGACAAACAAGCAGGGTCACATTACCCCTTGCTCAAAAACCCCTGTCCTAAATCGCACACCAGTGAGGGGAAATGAGCTTCTGTAAGACAGCAGAGCAGGCAGTGCTCCCCTCTGCCACAGACACGAGGATGAAGAAGTAGAACTGCAGAAGTAAAGGGAGCAAAGGAGGAACTGTGACTTTCAGATACACAGCTGTTCCTCTGGGTCATTCCACCTGACCCAGAACAGCTAAATGGAGCACAGCGCACAACTGCAGTGTGACCTACAGGGTACATACATCTGACTCCACATCACTGCATCTTGTCAATGGTGAATTTAAACTAAGTGCATTTAAGTGAATTTAAACTGGTTTTCCCTTGAGATTGAAAGGTGATGACCTTTGGTCAAGGAAGGGAAGCAAAATTAGTTCATGCCACAGTTCCAGATGAAGGGATAAAAATAACTTGAGAGGGGCTTTTCATTAAGTCCACTACAATATTTTATACAGATTATGCTTTCTTTTTTTTCTGCAAACCAAGGATAATTTTCCAGTCAGAGAGAGAAAAGCCTTGCCCAAAAAAAAAGAAAGATCACTCATGAAAAAGAGTTCTTAGGCTTTGGGAAAAAATAACTTCACGTCCTGTCCTTTAATGAACAATAGAGAGACCACGAAGTTAGATCCGTTCTTGTTAGAGAGGATTACTTCTGTCATGCATTTCATCAGCAAGAGCACATGTAGTATCACTTGTGATCAAACATTTCTAGACAAAACCAAAATCTTGGGTTTGACTAGAATTTTTTATGGTCTTCAAATAATAGGGTTTTATCATAAAATAAATATATTTATTCAGAAACATATACAAACGAAGTCTATAAAAATGTACACACATTTATCTCTGAAATCCACACTAAGTCCCATCTGAAGATTTGTAATTTATTTTACAGGGAACATGAATCACAAAAAGTAAGCTCATGCATATAATATGATATTTACAAAGAACACAAAAGCTGCAGTCCTTATCTAGCTAAACAGTTAAAGATGAGCTTAAATGCCACATGGAATGAGGACCTCTGCAAGGATCAGCATAGACATTGAAGTTTTTTTGCCCACTTTTAAAATTTTAGGTAAAGCTTTCGCATGAGAAAATTTTTAACTTTAAAATAAGCCCTTTTTTGTCATTCAGCACCAGGTGCATATGCTGCACAGGTTTGCTGTCTAGCCTGTGGGAGACTGTCTCACTACAGTAACTTTTATGGCAGAACAGGGCATTTTTCCTCCAGACCATTTGACTGGTGTTGTTAGTTTTTATTTTAAACACTGAAATAGAAAATAAAGCCTTTACTTAAAAAAATAAAGAAGCGAAAATTGGAAGTGTTTCACAGTATACTGAACTAACAGCTTCTCCTCTCCATTAAAAGATCTCAATTTCTAAGTTTCTTCACCCACTCACAGTCCTTCCAGCTATTCTGCACATATACACTTTTACTGTCTTCCTTAAAAGAGGCAAGTGTATATAAGCAAAGTAACAATGGACGGACGCCTTTCAAATCCAGGTCCAATTTTCCCTCTATTCTGACATAAATCATCTGTCAGTCTTAAGCATTTCCTATCTCCATAAAGAATTTTAATGCTGAACTCACAATAATAAAACTTCCACTGGATTTCAGACACCCCTGTTCTCATCCAGAACAGACGTGACTGAGTCCTTGTTATCTGGATTCATCACTGATCAATCTGTAGATTTGTGGGATCCTGTTTCAGCAACTTTGGAATAGTTTGATTTGCCAGGCCCTACACACTCACCTCCTCTTGTCACAGTCACTGCTTTTTTCACTGTCCAAAGCACTTGTGTTTGTGCCTCTACGTACATGGTTGTCTGAGTAATTTTTAAGTTAAATTATATTTTCTTGGCAAGACAATGCTTTTCAGTGGTGTGCACCATTCCTAGTAATGCAAAACAGAATTTTGAGAAATGGAGAAAGTTTGCTAAGGGTATGTCCTTGTTAGGTTCTGATGTTTAGAACAAATGTTTGCTTTTAGGTTGTTTCTCACTTCCTACAATTGTGCCACACCAAGGTGGGCACCATGCACGTTTTCACTTCATGCTCACCCTCCTGAAGAACTGCCATCACACATATTGCAAACAGCAGTATGATCTGACAAGCCATAATAGTGACTGATAAGCTGATCTTGCCTGCCCATTTTTTTATTCTACTTTTATCAAACTCTCTGCTACAGAAGAGCTGTTTCAATAATAAATCAGAACAAATTAAGTTCTTCAGCTGTGAAAACCAGGCTGGACCCTTGTGCTAAAATTTACTAGGAATGATTAAGGCATAACAAAATTCAGTCTTGTACTGATGCAGGAGGCATGAATAAGACAATCCAGCATAGATCCCTTCAAACAAACTGGGATAAAGATTTATACAACAAGCTTTGAGGGCTGCTGTCTTGAGATATTAAAGAATGATCCCTGTCATAGGTTAGCAATTACTTCTTTACATGACAGCAAGAGTTGTGTCTGAAATTTCAATCTTCATTCCAAAAATTGCCGTTTTCAAACATATACAGGACATTTGAGAAAGTCGTGAATTTATTTGACATCCAACTTGCAGATGAAAAAACAATATCCTGTCTGCTCACAGGTATCATACAGCATAATACACTTTTTCAGAGGTAGACAGTTACCCTCGATGTCCTAGTAATTACATTCTGTCCACCTGTCTGCCCTGTAGGGATTTGAATTAAAACAATACTTAATCTCCTCCAAGGTGTGAGTCAGTGTGCCTGAGTTCCAGCCAGGAGACTTTACATTTCTGCAGTAGATGAACTAATTACTATTATCCCCAGCACCTGCATACTCTGAAGAAAAATATCTCTGCTTTTTCTGTATCTGCACCCTCTGGAGTCCCAGAAGGAAACGAAATTTCTTAACTCAAAAAAAAAGTATTTCAAGTCCTGTCACACTGATATTCTTCTCTTTCACTTTTCCCTCACTCCTAGTTTTCAGGCAGAGCTTTCCAACTGTTTTATTTTTATTTGGAGAAGAAAGACATCTTAAAAGCCTGAGTGCTGGCAGAATGACTTTCTCTATGATTCCTTGATCACCTCCATCCTACAGCTGCTGTGCCAGTGGGCTCCACCCCTGGACTACAGCCCCCCTTCTACTCCCTTCAGAGCTCTCTGTGGGGAGCAGTGGGGAGAAGGTGCTTGGGGCTACTGATTTCACAGCAAGTCTATGACCTTCTCCAGCAGCACAAGTGAGGTGAAGGCTAATGTCAGCTCCGTGCAGCTGTGGACTAAATGTTCTTGTTTTCAAAGGGCTCATTGCTTACAACTTCTCAGAAGAAGAGGTGGTTGTTTTGTTCCAGGTTGACATGGAGAGGGTCAGATGAGTGACATGGTCATCAGAAGTATGTCTTCTCTCTTACAGGAATTCATGTCCCTCCATATAACCACTGTAGGGTTAATTACCTTTTTTTTGTTTCTGCATGTAGACTGCCCAGAACAGCCTCACATTTATGCCTTCCATGCCTAATTGCATAATTCCCCTCCTCTTAAACAAGAACCCAATTGAAACTTTCCATGTATGCCAACTGCTTTTACCCCTTGGAAAGTTTGTTGGTTCCCCTTTGAGAATCAGCAGCAAGCAGTACACAGTGGCAAGCCAAAATTATTGAAACAACAGTATTTATTGTTCATACAGCATCCAAAAAACCAATTTTAAAAACAAAAAATAGTTCAAAGTAGCAGCAGTTTACATGCAAGTCTAACTCAGCCTAAGCCCAGACATCAGTGACAGTCCCTGAGAAAATTCCACCTTAACCAGCCAGCTCACAGTGCCTCTGACTCTGTTTCTGATGTTCAGAAGGATGGAAGTGTCCAAGCATCCAAGTAACTCTTGAAAACGGGACAGACATATCCAAATCACCAAGAAATAATCTACCCAACTAAAAACAGATTAATGATCTTTGCTTTTAACAAAGGCACAGAGTGTGTGCACACGTGTGCACCCTCCCTCCACTTGTTCTGCCTGTTCAAGGTTAACATAAGGTTTAAATAACTTTGTCTTCCTTTAATTACTGATTTCATGCACTATTGAGTGGTTCCAGACTGAAGTTTTCTCTTTCAAAACAGAGCTGATTTAGTTGTCCTTGCTTCTTCCATATGGACAGAAAAGAGATTCTTTTGTCCCCATAAATAAAGCACTTTTGTCCCAGAAGACGCTGCCTTGACACTGTGTTGACAAAATCTTCCCTATGTAGTTTGGAGACTGTTAGCAACCACTGACTGTGGCCCTGCAATGCCAGGAAAAGAGCTGTCATTCTGTCAGTCATTTTTCTTCTATCCTAGTGCCTCAGTGCTAACACAGTTTTCTCCCTGGTACGACAAATTCTCAAACCTTACAAAAATTAATTGCATATACACTAGTGATCACTTCCATAGATGTGGCCTAGGGCAAAACACACAGATGAAATACTATGCATCTCCTTCTGACATTTTCTGGCAAATGCTATGCATGACATTGCAAATAAAATCACCAGGACCAGCTGTTCATTTTACCTGTGCTCTTCCAATCACATCAGCAAATAGTGTCCTCACTCCAAAGTTTTTGCAGGTCAGACAGGATCTCTGCAGAACAGTTATCCAAATAGTAATAGCAACAATTTATTCCATGATTGTAATATATAATATGTAGTGTATAATATATACACCATCTAACATACAATAAATCTATATTATTATATGAAGGTACGTGTTCTGTATACAAACCATATATAACATATAATTAACCTATATAATACATATATGGTATTATTATATACCTGTATACCATTTATATATGAAACTCGGTTTTTCTTCCTTTTACACTGTTCAACCACTACTACAGATGTACTCAAATGTGTACTGGGCTTCATTTGTCAGGCACCACCCATACAATATGATGTAGAAATGTCTCTAAATGTTTTGGAGGCTCAAGCGGTTCCTCTGTGGCTGCAGAGATCCTCTCAGCTCTCAGACTCAGATGCGAGATGGGTGCAGCTCACAGGAAGCGCTTCTGTTGCCATTGGAAAGAACCATGAGCATGAGGGTTCAGGGAATACAAGCAAAACAACTTTCAACTCCAGAGGACTTCGATGTCTGAAACTTCTTGTTCTTAATGTTGTAGTTCTTCTGAAGAATAATCCAAACGACTGGTGTCATTTGTCCAAGTCCTTTAAAACCTAGAACTGATATGTAAGCTGCTAGAACTGAACAAAAATTGATGCTTAGCAAAGCAGGTAAAGTTTCCCAGCAAGACCAATAAGGAGCAGGGCAAAATCTTAACTTAGACATCCTACCCTGCCAGGACCCAGAATAATACCTCAAAATGCAATATTTAATTCATCACCTTGCGTAGTACTGGACCCATAATGCATAACAAGGGATCTAAATACTTTAGATATGTTTTTTCATAAATTAATATATTCTTGTACAACACTGGTAGTATGAAGGTTCATTGGAAGAGATGGAAGAGATGTGGAGGAAAAATATCATATTCTTTCTGTAGCAATGAGCTGCATTCATATCTTGCTGTTCCTCAACTGAAATAATATTCACTGAAAACCTGAGTGTACAGGTTGAAAGTTTATTGAGAAAGAACACATTCTACCTGCAATTTTAAGAGAAAAATGAGTAGGCTAGTTTAAAGCATTTTGAAAGTAAATAAGAGAAGTTAACCTCATATGCCACATCTGAGCCGTTCCTGTGTTATTCCAGTTGAGATAATTGACAAAACAAGTATTTGCAATGGGAGACTGCAGCATGACAGGAATTCATGTGAATGCATTATAACAGTCGAGTGTTTAATCGCTTTTCAATTCTTGTAAAACAAAGACCATTTTCCAGCATTGTCTGAACTGAGCTTGCTGCAGTCAATGGGTGTTCGACTCCTTTGCATGAGACAATTGAGTTCACCACCCTGGATAATGAAGACCTACTGTTTTTTAGACTATAACTCAGCAGGTGATTGAATATTATCTGCTTCACAGAAAAATACAAGTAAAATGAGCTCTTCAGCTATAAATAATTTGGTCAAAAAAGAGAAAGCAAATGTATTTCTTAGGTAACAATCTCATCTCTGCTGCATGGTGCAGTGCTTTTCCCTAGCCAGTTCTGGATTTCTTATCATCAGCCCCCCCAGAAAGGGAATGTTAGTGAGGGTTTTTGTGGAAAGCCTCATTACTAAACTGAGCGTGGAAATTCATGTGAAGAGTTCGATGCAGAACATGGCCTGACTGTATTTTCTTCTCCCTGGCACAACGGGAAGAAAGGGAATACTGGAATAATCTGCTTTGTGATCTAGAAATAGCTCTTCCTTTTTTCTTTCCCCCACATCCCAAAGCTAATCCATATGGTTTGACAGCCCTGCAAATGCTCTCAGAAGCTTTACCAGATTTTAGTTTATATTTATAATGCAAAATGAAGGGTTAAGATTATGTTTTGGTTTTAGAAAATCCATAATATTAAAAAGGCCCTGTAATCAACTAATAGCAAAATTAATCAACTAATCCCTTTATCCAGATCTATTCAGATCAGTCATTAAAACCCCAAGGTTCTGACAAATTCCACCACGACAGATTTCTTTCCCCTCCATGTTGTTTTGATTGACACAGATTTTTTGGTTTGGTTTAGAATTGCGTATGGGCTTTCCATGGCATGTAGTCAAACTAGCTCATTTTGAATGTTAATTTCCTGAAAACAATTGCAAACCAATCCATATTTTTAATCTGTGTCAGGTGCTTGCCAGTGACAGCCTTTTTTTGTTGTTGTTGCCATTGACACACAAGGTGATCCCGGAGAATGTCTGGTTCCTGTGGCTCTCTGCCCAGCCCTGGCTTTGTGAAGTAACTGGTTTCACTGAGCCAGGTTGTTTGCAGTCTTGTACTGTAATGCCTCTCATTGTCCACCACCATTTCCTGAGGCAGCTCTTTGGCATTTTCAGCCTCCACTGGTAAGCCCACCCACCCCGATAGGTGGAACTGCAGCAAATACGTCCATTCATGAAAATACCGTGTCTTTCTAATCTATAAAATACATGGATACTTATGCTAATTTTCTTTCCTCTACAGTACAGGTTATTCCCGTATTACACGGGGTTTGCTGGAAAAAGTAATGGGTTTTATGAAACCAATATAGTTTCTTTGAAAAATCAAACAGGGGCTTCTTCAGGTCTGAAGCAGAAGTGCCCACACAAAGTGATTTTCAAATATAGCCATGGGAATTTATCCTTCACAAGTGACACACAATTTTTAACTCCTCTACAACCAGTCAGATCCCTAGAAAAAAACATGGGAGCCCTTCTCATGAAGAATCAAGATATAAATTAGAATAAGTCTGCATAGAAAATGTGTGTGTCTACAAAGCACACAGACATCCCAGGGAGAGGTAATAGTGCTGGCTTAGAAAACAGAATTTGCTTTTCTATAATACACTGACAGCTCTTCTGCAGAAACCTTGAGTCTCTGCACCACTGAGTAGCACAAATGTGCCCCACGGAGTTCAATACAGCCTCATCCTGGCTTAAAATTTGGTGCGTGTTTAAATGCTTTCCTGGGGTATTTTGAACACTTTCATTGCACCCCACCTGTTAAAAGCAGACTACAATAATTCTAGAGGTTGGAAGAGTCACTATTAAGAAACATTTTGAAAGCACTTTTAAAACACTCTATCTCTTTGACATTTTTGAATCATTGCTGTCAGCCCGTTTCTCACAAGTGAGGGGGTGAAAATGCTTTTGCTTAGCGTCTTTCTCCTCTTTTTCTGGCCCACATCCAGTCCCATCTCCCCAAGATTTCTTACTCATTGTTAATAGGCAGCTCCAAGTCCTTTAAAACAACCTGCTTTCATACCAACTGACTGCAAGCTCTACAGCAGCGTCATACCCTCTCATTTTTGTTCCTAAGAACATGCAATTTTTGAAACAGTTTGAATATATTTGATCTTTTCAGTTTTTAGAGGGCCATCAGGAAGATCGATTGTTCCCAGCTAATTGCAGAGAGAGAAAAAGAAGCCGGCTGCTCATAATAGAAAAGTGCCCGTTTGTGTAGATGGAATTCAGTCATGATAATTCACACCGTTTGGTGTATGATTTGGCAAATTTGACCCTGTACCAAGAGACTGTGCAAACTGAGTTCATCTTGGGAATGACTACACTGGCAAAGTCTTGGTTTTCAGTGGTGTTTTCAGAGGCTGTTCAACACACAGGCTTCTCAAACACAGCTCAAAGCACACCTCAGAGCATTACGCCTCAGGCTTTTCTCGGACTGCAAATTACCTCTGTTGAAGACAACTTTTGAGAGCACAGCCCATCCTGTGGGGATGTTCAGACCACAGGTCAGCTCAAAGGTGCAGAATGGCCACTGGTTGTACCTGGATCACAGCCTTCTCCCCACAGCACACCAGCCTTATGTGCCTTC
The DNA here is from genome assembly GCA_013398055.1 of Ifrita kowaldi. Lineage (NCBI taxonomy): Eukaryota > Metazoa > Chordata > Aves > Passeriformes > Cinclosomatidae > Ifrita > Ifrita kowaldi. The sequence continues at coordinate 2,039,123 of VZRS01008529.1, forward strand.
TCCGCTTGCCGTGCTAGCACAAGGGACACCTTCTGAGAGGGGCTGCCACATTCCTTTGGGGAAGGAACGGACACAACTTTCTACTGAAAGCCATCAGGATGGTCTAAGTCAGAGCAGAGGGTTTCTTTGCCATACTTTCAGGTATGCCATCCAGAGCAGAACAGTGAAAAGGGCTGATTAAGATGAAGTGACTGCCTCTCTTCTCCCATCCTCACACCACTGGGTGAAGCAGCTTCTCTGACCAGGTGAAGTTAAGTTTAAAGACAAGAAATTCCAGGCAGGACAACCTCTTAAGCCAGGTGTTTTGCGTACACCACTCACTTGCCTCCCTCCCAGCTCCCCAGGGCTCAGAGATGACCACGTCTTCTGGAACTGGTTCCTGAGCTGAAACAGAAGGGGTGCTGGAGTGTATTTAATGTGCAAATATTGCTGTGTAACAGTGACAGGAGTATTGCAAGTGACCTACGCAGTGAAGTGAAGTTACTATCCAACAAGAGTAGGTTATTCCTTTCCTGTATGAATGTACTGATCTAACTCAGGAGAGAGCCCTGAGAAAGGCACGCATGAGGCAATGACTCACTCATCTTCAAAACCAGTGAGGAGGACACAGGCTTTTCTCTGAGACTGGAGTCTTGGGGTTAAAAAAAGAGCCAGAGAGCTTCCAAAAGGAACTTTGCCTAAAATGCCATGGGACAAATTGTCACGGACCACGCAGCTTGTCAGTGCCGCAGCACGAGGTGCTGCAACCTTCCTAAAAGCATCTCCAAAGGGAAGCCGCTCGGCAGGAGCACCACACACTCACACACGCGTACATGCACACATGCACAGATAGCTCCAGAAAATGGGTCGACGACAAAGAGCCAGGAAGGGTCTTCGTATGGAGTTCCACGGGAGGAGTTTAATGCAGCCACGCACCTGAAGGGTTCCAGGGACGAAGACAAAGAACACGGGAGGGTCCAGGTTTAAGTACAGGAGCGGAGCAAGCATCAGAGACCAATGATCTGAGGGTGGTACACACGCGGGACTAGGGTATAGGAACCAATAGGGAAACTCTGGGGGAGTGGCGATGGGGCAAGGGCCAATGTGGGGGAACCTGGAGTGGAGAACCTTCTAGGGCAGGGACACATAAGGTAACAAAGGGGCGGGGAGGCCAACGGGCCAATAGGAAAGCAGAACTGGGGTATATGACCGTAACAGAACAGAGCATCCTGGGAGATGCTTCTTTTCTCACCCTAACATGGGGAGGAATGTCTGGTACTAGGGACTGTCCTACCAGCAGATTTTTTTTGGTTCTTGTTCCATAGGCTCACTGCCCATCACAACAAATTATTTGAGTTAATGGTACCAACCTTGTTAGCCCAATTGCAGAATTCAGCAGCACTTAGTGCTCAAGGACTTAAGCACTTAGCTTAGCCCACTCAGGAGCCTTCTGTAGCAGTGCTCTCATGCAGCCTTGCTATCTATTAGACACATCTAAATTGCACACTAAGGATAAAACAAATAAGAGAGAGGAAAATGGATTTGTAAAAATACATATTATCTATGCAATTTCTTTTGCCACTTGGAGATCCTGAAAATTGGATCTTGCTTTTTTTTTTTCTTTTTTTTCTTTTTTTTTTGAGGCTCCTTTGCAGCATAAGAGTTTTCCTTAAGCACAGAACGTAATTGTCCACCAGACTGTATTATTGTTAAGCTGTTAAAAGGTATAGTTCTACCTAAGCAAGGCATTGGGGTAGATTTTGTTTTGCACTGGCCTTCTTGGAAGGTTTTATAATGATTTTATTTTAAATGAACTCTGAGCACAGGAGAGGAGAGAAACTGGCAAACTTCTCTGCAGTTCTGAGCTGGCAAATGTGTTTGTGATCTGCAGATGTTTGTCCTCTATCTCTTGCAGCATCTTAATGATGCAGCTCACTGAGCTCTGCCACTTGCCCCTGAATTTTCCTCTCATGCTTCCCCTCAGCTTATTTTCACCTCATTTAATAACTATTAAGATAATGCTGCTGTTAGAAGCCAGTTGGGGCTCATTGCTGCTTTCCTACATCCACTCTCTACCCTGATACACTCACCTGTCTGCATAAATTGAGCTAGTTAAGAGAAAGCATTTTCTAGGACAAAAAGATTTTAATAGCCAGTTTTGTGCCTGGTGTAAATCAGCCTCACTCTGTCCTATGCAGTTTCTCCAGACGTTACTGGCTTAGCTCAGGTGAGGAAGTGCTGAGTAGGTAGCAAAACCTCAAGGCAATTATTCTTTATTTCCTTTTTCCTTTCCTTGAAGCATCTCCAGAGCTGTCATCCATTCAAACATCTGGGCACAGGCCTACCGCAAAAAGATAAGCCTGTCCAGCTGTGCCTAGTTTTCTTCAGTGCTGCAGACTCATCTCTGGCTCACAGCAGTGGCTTTTCTCACACTTGCCAAGCAGCCTTCACCCTTGTGGGGCTGTGCTGGGCCATGATGACAGTTTCACATAACCCTGATAATTAATGCCTTTTGGAGCACTGGTTATTTAAACATAACACTTGACGAATGCACATGGTTCATTTTTAAACATTATTATTCTGTATGGCCACAGTAAAACCTACATTAAGATGTTTCTTTTGCTTTTAATTCCTGCTTTAGCGAACCAAAAGTTCTTGCAAGGAAAAAAAATTTGAAAAGGAAAATATCTTTGTTAACTGCAGCTGGTTTTGCTGATTTGGGAAGTGATGATGCAGGTTACTGTGACTGGGACTATGAATGGGTGTTAAATGTTTGTCATAGACAGGTGATGTTGTTGTACAAGCAAGTGATCCAGCATCACATTCCAGAGCCAACTGTTCTACATTAGCAAGGAAGGTGGGCCAAATTCATCTGCTCTGCAACTCACGGCCTTTTTGTCTCCAGATTTTCCGTTTATTTTTTATATCTGCCAAGAGGGTAGTTTAGGGAACATTACATTGTCATAACATTGTATTCCACTGGCAATATTCCTTAATTGTAGTAATAATACATAATCAGCCATATACATATGAATTAATATATTACCCGTACAGCTTCAGCACTAACTTCTGTTACACCCAACACCAGTCATGCTTGGCTGCCTCATTACCTGAGTTTCCGGACATGAATTTCTTTCTGTTAAATGCTTGGGGTGCATGTTATTTTTATAATAGGAGCCAATGATGTTTCTGCCAGAAACATGGAGTTTTATTGTGAAATGGAGTTTTATTGTGAAATCTCTAATTTTTATATGAGATTTTTGGTGGGCTGAAGAGCCCAGAGTTGCAGCGCATTAATGGGCTGGCAAAGCGTGAGCTCTTGTGATACTCACTAGCACAGAGGAGTTTAGGCACACCTAAAACTACCATTCTCACTGTCTCTAGCTGCATGTGCAGAGCCTGCTGAAGATTTTACTGTGACCTCTTCTCCTGAGAGCAGTTGGATGCGTGGGAGCAGGCATTGCTCCCTAAGCAGACAGGAGCAGCTTTTGAGTGGGAAGGAAGGAAACAAAGAGTCAGAAAATGTGGGGTTTTGATAAAACCATTTTCTGCAGTAGTGGTTAGGCAACAATTAAAAGCCAAGTGAGGGAGGTTCTCAGCTGGCCTCGAGGCAGGGCAGCTTCAGCCAGTCCCAGCTACTGAGTGAAGTGTGTGTGATTTAATGCAGTGCTCCACATCGCACAATCTATTTACTGTCCCCCACCCACATTAGGCCTACAGGAGCTAAACCACATGCCAGAGTCCCGCCCATCAGAGTTACACACTGGCCTCCAAAGCCACTCTGAGCCAGCTGAAAAAGGCCAATGGGGTCAAGGAAGGGTAAAAATGGTACAAAGGAAAACATGCTGTGACACACACTTGTCCTAGAAGGGTAGGTAACACTGGTGCTAGAAGAAACAAAAAAAACAGTGAAGATCAACAACTTTTGTCTGTCTCTGCAAAAGCTTTGAATGACATCTGCTGAATGCCAATGCAACTCGATTTGCAAAGTCCTATTTTTAATTGCAACAAAGAGCTACAAACAGCAAGCAGAATAAATGGCTGGCTTTTTGCTGTGTTTTGCAAAGGTGAAATGTGGGACTGTGGAGGGTGGTGACATTGGTGAATGAGCTAACTTTGAAATTATAAAGAAAAATGAACAGGGGAGAAAAAGAGAGGGAATTGGAAGAAATGGAGCAAGAAGAACATTATTTTGTGTAAATTAAATTTAAATAAAAAAAGATGACACTGGCTCTAATCTTGTCATGCTGAAGTATTTTAAGGCCAACAGTAATAAGAAAATTATATATAACATGAGTACTCCATGACTATCAGGTCCACCTTTTTACTTTTTTAATAATGAGGCTGCTGATGTGTCTTTGTCAAGAAGACAAATAAACACCCTTTTTATTGACAAAAAATGGCAGCCTTAGTCACTTAACATCTTCAGAGTTCACCTGCATCAAGGTGAGGAACTGTGAAATCTCTCCAAAAAGCGCAAAAAAAAGCCTCAGAAATGTTAGGTTGCCAATTCTTTGGTCTTTCAATGCTTCTTAAATAGTTGGGCAGAGCTGAGGGTTCTTTTCTGTGCCTTGCTGCTTTCAGATTCCTGGAGAATCTGATTTCTTCTACTCCAGTATAATCAAGCTCAACAAGACTTGCAGGGAAACTCCCATCTGAACAGTGATACCCATAAAAGAAAACTGCAAGCCATCTCTGCCTGGAGAGTTTCCATGGATGCTGGCACACGTGTGGTGGGTGGGTTCCTCCCAAGGACTGGCAGACATTGTCACCTCAGAAAGGGAAGAAAAAGTATGGGGAATATTCAATCACATGCACAAAATCTGGCAATGATGCAGTGAAGGGCAGATGCAAGGCAAGACAAGTAGCAGCCACACAGGCAACTGGTTTGTAAAATGGAAAACAGGCAAAATCTTACCGCTGGTCTCCTGCAAGCTAGCACAGTGGGCTTCAGGGAAGATACAGTAAGATATTATTAACTTTCTGTAATAAGAGAATAGCAGTGAAAGGATGATTTGTGACTCTAAGGAAAACTGTACAACTTACTGTCACAGGATGTTGAACTCAACGGTGTATATTTGTTCAAAAATATTTAGACTTGTTCATTCACATTCAGTTATTATTAAATATGACAGTTTGGACATAACTACCTTGCCAGAAAGTGCCTGAACACTGCCTGATGTTCATTGTCAGCTGTGAGTCATTTCATACTGGCCCTTTCCCTTACACACATTCCCTGTGAATTGTCCAATAGGCAAGAGCAGAGCCAGGATGCTGGGCTAGATGGAGCTCCAGACTGACCTCCTATGGCCTCTCTGTTGTTCTTAGGAGGACAAGTCCAGACTAAAGGTATAAAATGGCTTCATGGCAGCCTATGTTCATTGCAGTAAATACCATGCTAATCATGTACTCAGATGCTGAGAAGTAGCTGCCCTTCAGCTCTCTTGGAGTCGGAGCAGAGAAATATCTGTCAGCCAGAAGACCACAGAGGTGCATCCTTAGACAAACATGATCCTTATCACAGAGGCAGAGTTATTAGTTGCTCCCTTGTCTGCCCTTGAGGGAGCAGAGATACAGCCCATTGCTGGCTGTGTGAACCCCCAGCCCCTCAAAGCCTTCCCTGCCTGCTCAGTGTGCTCAAGCATGAACAGCCCTGAGCAACTTCAATCAGGCAACTCACAGTCCGTAACAAGAACAGAACAAGATTTTCTAAGTCCAGGGCTTAAAGCTGCAGTCTAGCTCAAAAATGTACTAGCACTTTGAATCCCTAACATATTTTCCTGTAGGAGTAGTACTGACTTTTGTCTGGAACATACAATGGTAGTTACACTCACGATTGATTTTTCCCATTCCAGGCAGACCCTTGTTCATATAAGCAAATACTTCCTGAATTCTACGCAGAAGGAAGACAAGTACATTCATATGACAAACTGTTTCCAGTCAAGTGCAGGTATTTGACTGAAAATTAAATGGAAGCAGCAACTTCCAGTAGGGGTTAAGCCTTAGAGAGAGTTCCTTTCAATCCTTTCCTGTTTGGGAAGCCCTGTGTATTTTCCAGTGGATGCCTGTGTGGATGGATTGAATCTAAGTCTGCTGGCCATCAGCTCACTGCAGTGATCCATGCTCACAGGTTTTGGAATCACTACCGGCAGCATCCTCAGCATCTGCCTGGCATACAGGCAGACGCATGCCCTGGCAGCAGGAGTGCTGAGTGCCAGGGCCGGCCCAGGAGGTTGCTGTCTGCCCCTCCTGCAAGTTTTAGGTCGAGGACTTCTGTGGAAAAAAATGGGTGCATTGGTTTTTGACCACCCTCAAACTGTGATTTGTGGAATCGCTTTCGGAGTCTGTGTCAGCGTTCAGCACCACGGCTGCCCTGGGCACGGAGAAGCCCTTTGGCTGAGCACTGTGCCAGGGTTTGCAGAAAGGCACCTGTTCTTGCGCCCCTGTAACTGCTGGGGGCACTCTCCTTCACTGGTCAAAGGTGAAAGTTCGGAAGTAGGAGAAGCAGATGTAGGATGCACTCAAAGGGGAGGGGAAAGAGGAGCAGCAAAGAGGATGGAAGCTGGAGTGAGATACTATTGCCCTCTGTCGATCAATCCGGTAACTGAGCACGAGGGAGGCAGAAAAACTGTGAAAAGGAATGGATGAAGCAGGTGAAAACCAACAGGGACACCCTGCCTATGAGAAAACTTCAGCTGCAAATCAGAAAAAGGTTCCTCAGAAAAGTGAAGCTGAGAAGCAGGCCTAGGAAGGAAAATCAGGGACATTTACTACATTAAGGCTGAGATTTATTGCTGTCTGCAGTGCTTATCGTGGTAGCCAGTAGTCACAGAAGAAAATTTTGATACCTATGCACAAGATCTTTTACAAACCCCTGTGTTGTTACAAAACAGATGAATCCACTAGCCTAAGTACAACAAAAGGGTTACAAATGAACAGAGCAGAAGCTTCCATCAAAAACATATTGTCAGGAAAATGTCTGCTGCTGCAAGACAAATTCTTTGATGGTATGCTGTATTTTGGATATAAGGTGTCTGAGGGGAATCCAGAGCATGGCAAAATTTCCAAAATCAGATGCAGTCTTACCAGAAAGTGTCTGCTTTGCCCCTGACACTCTGATGCAGAAAAAAGCTTGTGGAAAACAGGATAAATGTAATATGGGTTGGTGACATAGGTGTTGTTTTTGTTTATTAGAATGTGAAATGAGTGAATAACCTTTTGTCTGTTATGACTACTTATGTGCGTGGGTGGAAACAAGCAGTTCCTGGAGCTTTCTGGTTAGGCTGTACCTGCTCAAACCCAGCCACAGTTTTAGCAAACTGAACTCACAACGTTGACAAAGCAGCAAGCAGACAGGTAAAAGAGAGGTAAACGCATGTCTACAGTTAAAAGTAAAAAAAGCACAGCTCGAGATGTCAAAATTTGTCTGAGCTGCAGCCAGAGTGGGGCTGCAGGCAAGAAGCTGGGACTCGAGGACACACCTGCCATGCAGCCGGGAAGGGGAGAGTCCTGAGGTGACTGTCACCAAATGCAAATGGAGTTGGTTGCACAGGGCTGTAGGAGAACAACAACAAACATAAAATTGACAGGGCTGACAAGTGAGCTGCTCTCTGGACCTTATGGAAACTGAAAGGCTCATACTTGAACTCATAATTAAGGGAAAGAGACTGATCCCCAAATTGTCTGACCTACTCAATAATCCTTGCTCATATTCAGTGCTGTTTGTCGGGGTGGTCCTTGTTACCATCTAAATGCTGTCCTTTCTCTCAGAAGCCCAGATCCACCAGCTGCACTGAACTGAATTGCAGTCTGGCTATGCTGCTTTCACTTCTGCTTTCTCTCTTGTAGGTTCCTCGTGCAAACAGTGACAGGAAGGCACCATGATAGGTAACAGCTTCAAGCTGTCCCATGTGAATTCATAATTTTCTTTTTTACTTCAGTTTATCATTTTTGTTATGTACATGTACTGCAGTTGCATGTTTTCAAACATTCACCCTGTCTCCTCCATGCTTCCAGGCAACCTTTTCCCTGCCCTCCTCATTCTAGCAACTCTCTTGATCTACATACTCATTCAGAAGCTATTGGTTCTCAAACCCCCTGATAGAGCATTGTCGTCACTCAAGAAACCCTTCAGAAATGATTTTTAGAAGTTTGTTTCATGAGACAAAAAGTCAAGAAGTGAGCTACTTATCCATGACCACTTCAGTAATTTCTCATTCTAATACAATTTGGGTGAGGTGATGGGAGACTAGCTAAGGCCAACAGCTGTACTCAAAGACCTAATAATCCAAGTCAAAAATGTACTATAGGTTTATCCAAGTCTCATCACAATATAGGATCAAGGGCAACTTTTCAGAGAGAGGTTTAACTTTGTGGTAAAAACACCAGAAAGTAGCTAAATCTTTGTTTTTCTGCCCACATCTACACCATCTCTTGGTAGTGACCACCTGTGAGATGAAGAAAGTCTGTAAGGGAGGGAATGGGGGGCCAGGGCAGCTGTGTATGTATGCAGCTGTCCTGAAGACACACATGGCTCAACTTCCACCCCCATCAAGCAGGAGTATCCCTTCCTACACTTCTCCTGCCCTGCCCTATTTGCAGAAACATACCTGGGATGTGCCTTGCCAGGGATGGACTCCCTGGCAAATGTCTTACTGGGAAATGCAGTGGTAAATAGCAGCAGGTAGCTACCTCCACACATCAGGAAAGGCTGTGCAAGTCTTCAGGAGAGGCTTCCTGCTGAAGGATCTGCTTGTGACAGGTTTAGTTCTTTCTGATGAGCCCTGTGGCTGAGAGGAAAATGAGTGGGTTCCTCAGCAACTTTTGGGGCTTGAGGCAATCCCTACCAGCTGAATAGGACATGGCAAGAGAAGGCGTCCCTAGGGAGCAGGGTGTCTCCTTCTGCCAGGCAGGCGAGCTGCCCATCTTGGCCAAGCACAGGCAGCCCTGGCTGGGCAGCTCCTGGGCCCTGGCTCATCAGCCATGGTGCCTCACAGAGCCCTGCCTGCCCTGCAAGGGCTGCCCAGGGCTCTGCCCCACTGTCATCTCTCCTCCCCTCCCTGCCTCTGCTACCCAAAACAGTGGGCACCACGTGGATTTGGGGATTATGGGACTGTGGGGCTTACTTGGCTCCTTAGGATAGGTGATAAAAATGTGCAGAAAAAAACATCCACTTGCTACAGCAGGCCCTGGGTCAGGCCCAATTATTGCTGCTAGCAGGGCCCCCCCAGGCCCCTTCTCCTCTCAGCCCATCCCAGGGTAAGGCTGCTGTTTCTTTTCCATATTCTCTTTGCTTGCAGTTTGGGTTCTCCTTCCATTAAAGAGTGGGTAGGGATGCGTGAAAAATTAAAATGTGTTATTACTTACTCCCCTTCTGAACCACTTGCTTCCCTGAGGGTTATCTGCTTCTTACTTTACCTGGTGACAAGGGCGCATTGTGCCTGGCTTTCATTAATCTCCATCCCACACAAACCTCGCTGCTCAGGAAGGTTATCAAAATTAAAATACCAGACTTTTGTCTGAAAATGTTTCCTTACCCATTATCACGCCAAGGATTATGAGAGTTGAAAGAGAAGGGGAGATTGGTGAGGGGTGGGAGAGGGAGAGACAGGAACTTTTTCACAGGAAGGGGGAAGAGAATTTTTTTTAATTGGAAAATGTGGTGATAAAATCATAGAATTAATGAAGTGAAAGAGCTCAAGGTCAGTGCAGTACCCAAAAATACTTTAAGCACATATTCTATCTCGGTTTATTAGAAAAAATAGCCAGTTTGTGCATGTCTGTTTGCTTTGCCATTCCACTCTCCATGACTTTCACACAGTCAAATCTGAGAGAGGAGCAGTGGCTCCTCCTAAGTAAATTCATTTCTTCCCTCTTCATAAAATAGCCAGTGGCAGAGAGATGTGACCAAGCTCAAGAAATTCCATTGTTTCTCTAACCACTTCCAATGCTCATAGATCTAAGTGTGAAATCGTGCACAGCACCACCCCACGTTTTACCACCAGCTCCACTGGGGAAGGAGGGCTACAAGGGAAAACAGGGTTAATTTTATAACAACTGGGATTAATTCTAACTAAAAAAGCCACTAAGTGCTGAAGGGGAACAACTGTCTTGTTGAAAAAAATTACTCAAGCAACAGAAACACATCCACTGGAAAGTCATACAGTCATAGAAGGGTTTGGGTTGGAAGGGACCTTAAAGATCATCCAGTCCCAGGCCCCCTGCCATGGGCAGGGACAATTCCATTAGGCCAGGTTGCTCAGACCCCCATCCAACCTGGCCTTGTCAGTTGGTTTTATTCCTTCTGCAGCTCACAGAGCGACTGTGAAGATCTCTGAAGAACTGAGCTTGGAAATGGAGAACATTCATAGGTTTGAATGGCTGTGGGAAAATGAATTCTCCTCCCCTGCATGTTTGCTCTGTGTTTTTGCTCGCAGACGGACTGGCACCGGAGAGCAGATGTGCTGGGGTGGAACCTGGCAAGGGCTGGAGGGAGGCACTGGGCTGTCTGTGTGCTGCCCCTGCTGCCTTGCTCCCATCCTGGTGACACCTGGAGCTGGGTCCCCAGGCTCCTGTGAGTGCATGCCAAAGGCACACTCTTTCCAAACGGGACATGGTCAGGCCCCCTAACAGTGCCTGTGCAGGGGCAAGGCCAACAGTAACAAAAGAAAACGTGTGTGACAAATTATGAATAATTGATTCTGGTGGCAGAGATTCACAGATGTGACATCACTTTTGGGTGCATTAGGATGCTGAGCATCCTTTGGGGGATATTAGGAGCTAGATGACCCAGGGAACTCAAAGATGTTAATGCATAATTTATTTTACAGGGGAAAAAGGAGACTAGAGCAGTCCAGAAAATTCTGATCATATCCCGTTTCGTTAGTTGTGTCTCCCTCAAAAGGGTGTTCCAGCAGAGGCATTGTATTCTTATATAAAAATATCAACTTTCCACAGGGAGCATTTTTGTCTGCGAGCAAAATCCAAATTCATTATACCTTTAATTAAAAGCTCAATTTTTTTAATTATTATAGCTCACTGAAGCAGGAGTCCACAAATAACAGGTCAATTAAAAAAGAGAAACACAAAAGGTGAAACAGACCACTGAGTTTAATTCAGGAACTGGAAAACAGCTTGAATCCTGGTGCTCAAAGAATCCCTCTGAAGTTCAGTCCTGTAAAAATCACACTTTCTCTCCTAACCCCTACACCAGTAGCAGGTCCTGCAAGAGTATCTCTCTCTGCAGACTGGATTTGTTGGTGATATCACCTGCAGTGCCTGGCTGCTGGCTGCTTTCTGAGGCTGAAAACCCCTTTTGATGCCAGCCTTTCTCTCCTTTTTAGTGGATATTCTTTGCTCTCCTTTCTCTGAGTGAGTTTCTTTTGTTCCACCTCTCTTCCCCTCTGGTTTTGTTCCTCCCCTTTCTCCCCTAAATTGCACAGCTTTCTAGCAGCTTTTATCTTCTGTTTCTTTCTTTCTTACAGAATTTGAGTGAAAATGAAGAAAGCACCTCTTAAGGGAACAGATTGCATAGAAAGTTTTTTATTTTGCAATTGGATTAGCTCTTTGATTGTCAGATATCCCTCTATATAGCACTTGGGAGAATAAGAATCATTATTTCCTTTACTGAGGTCTATTGGCTTTGGTAGACGTGATTCAAAGTTTCTTCTTGTCTTCATGGCAGACAGAGTATTTTCCCAAAGACACACCCATGGAAGCATTGCACTGTCTTTATATATGGATCATATACAATAACGTTATTTCAGTTTTATATGGGACTTCAGTAGCTTTATTTTTAGATGCTACTCGACTAGAAGAGCCAAGAACTTAAGCTTCTTTCTGGTAACAGCTCCTTGGGACCACCCTTGTATTGATTTGGCAAACTGTTAAGACTGTCACTTAAGGCTCCATTGAAAGCAAACTTCTGCTGGGTCAGAAACACTTCAGAAGCGTAGCTCAACATGGAGCTTCACATCAGCGGCAGTACATGGAAACTCCCTCCTTCGACCCCGGTCCAGAGGAAGCCCAGTTGGATGGCAGCTTTGTTAGGCAGGGAAGGCTGGCACTGAGGACAGTGTGTAGTCTGAATTCAGCCCTCCCACATGTTATGCTGCAGTCACTGAGCCCATGGTCAGCCACGGGTCTGTGGGAACAGGCAGGGACCAGAGAGGTAAGCAGGGTGTCAGGTATGTGCAGCAGAAGCTGCACAAGTCCCAGAGACTGGTGCTGTGCCCAACAGGATGAGGAAGGACAGCCAGACTGAAGCTGTTTACACCTGTGCTGTGGCACACTGGCAGCAGATACACAATTCCAGACAAGTATCTGGTCTTATCAGGGGAGCATTAGCTACCACATAGCAAGAAAGAGAGGATGTCTATATTTCTTAGCCCTGAGAGCATGTCTGTTTGGCTTGTAGACTTCTTTTATTTCCTGAAATGCAACTCACAAAGGCTATGAGTCAACATAACCCAGAGGCACAATCCGTGGGGATATATCTGTGTACACGTTATTAAGCATCAAAGGTAAAGTTAGACTAGCAATAACCCAAATAAAATGCATTGTGATTGAATAATTAATTGAAGTAATAATAAGTAAAATAATTCTGATTCCTTTTTTTCTTTCACAAAGCTCTTATTATGCAGTGGGAGAATAATCAGAGAACTAGAAAATGATCAGAGAGCTAGAAAACATGACCTACAATGAAAGATTGAACTAATTGGTACTGTGCAATCTGTGGAAGAGAAAATGAAGCAGAGACATGATAATGGTTTTCAAATACAGAAAAGGCTGCTGCAAAGAAGGGAGCCTTACGTTTTCTGCATCCATGATGAATAAGACAGAAACCAGCAGGCTTTATCTGCTGCAAAAAAAGATTCTGCCAGGACATTAAGTAGCACATTGACTCAGTTAAGGGCAGTAAAGACAGCAAATAGCCCACTTGGAGAAGGTCCATCTGTGGGATTCTTAAAGAGCAGGTTAGAGAAATATCCATCAGGCTGTCTGGCCTGCTCTGGGAGACATTTTAAGGTCCTTTCCAGCTCCCTTTTCTATGACTCTACATGTTACATGTACTTACAAGGACTGCTTATACAACAAAAAGCCTCCTGTCTCACCACATCACACTTAAATGAAAATTCTGTCATTGGCATCTGTCAGAAAAGTATCAAGCTGATCAGGCCTTTCAAGAACTGAGTAGAATGCAGGGATTAACACTGCTGAATGTTTTTTAATTCCTCATACGTGTCAGGCCTTGCTTCAGCATAAGCTCATAGGATAACACTGTGAGTGAGTGACTCGTGGTACACACATCGTGTATAGGAGCCTCACAAACCAGAGCCTGGAATAAGAAAACATTAATCATGTGTTGGGCATCTCAGAATCATAGGGCAATTCAAGAACTTGCTGCCAGAGGCGTTTTGTACAAACCCAGTACCATATTTTCAACTGGGAACATCAGGAATCAATGTGCAACCATATTTAATAGTAGAGTTCCCCTGCTACCAAAGGATGACCATTGGGGCACCAGGCACAAGCAGCCTACTGTACTGTGGGGTTCAAGAAAAGTCTGTCAGCCTTCTGCAAGATCACACAACAGCTTTATACAAGGAGGTTGTGAGAAATTCCATGGCCAGTTGAAGTACAAGTGGAATCACAAACCATTGAGGACGGTTGCTGTGTTCACATCAATTATTTTAAACTCTCTTAGATATTTAATTTTGAAGCTTTGAGTTCTCCTTTGAGGGAATCAGTGTTTCTTTGCAGACTCTCTAAGTGACTTGGGTTCCTAAATTAGCTCCTAAGTTATATAGTATGAGAACCTCCCTGTGTAATTATCCTGGTATTTGTCTGCAGCACTATGTTTAACACCCTAACTGGTGAGCAATAATTTACTGAATCCAGAACTGGTGATCCTAGAATTCAGACAAAGTTGCATCAGTAGCTGGATTTCAGTGACGTGGCTCATAGCCAGTCTCTGGTGAGATCAGTGAGGCTCCTAGCTGAAATATCTAGAGAGCGAGTTTGGCCTCTTGCAGTCCAGTGACAGCTTGCTCAGAGGAGAAGCTTGCAAAAGGAATATTAACCAGTTATAAAACCTGAATTTCTGCCCAGTCTTGATTCACTTGCATGGGAGATATATATAGATACAGATATATATATGTATAAAAATATAAAGCATTTGAGGTACCTGCAGTGCAGTATCCACCTGGTTTGTGACAGACAGGCAGTCTTTGCAACTGCAGGTTCATTAGACATTTACAAACGGGCGACTGACTTGCTGGCTGCAGGGTTGTAAACCCTTGTTTCTCAAAAGAAAAAAATCAGAGACCAAGGAAGCGTTTCTGAGTCTCACACAGCTACCTAGAAAAGCCACATGCAAGCTTGATAAACTGCACAGTGAGTCCTTGCAGTCACTCATCCCTCCTCAAACGTGATGGGTAATGAAATGCCATGGTGGGACAACAGTCCAAGAGCCTGCTTGGAGCAGACTCATTTGGCAGTGATTCTCTGCAAGTCAACACCATGTAAGAGCCCAACAGGCAGAAATGAGTGCATGAGATGTGCATATTATCCTCTCATCTCTTGCTGATTTACAGCACTTCACAGTCGTTCTAGCAGAGACACCCACAGCTTCAATGTCTTATATATTTATGCAGGAGAACTTCCTAGGCAGAAATTTCCACCCTGAGGTTTAAAGCACACCATAAGCCTGCATCTGCTCTGCATGGATGCAAGACTGAGGTTCCCTCAGACAAAGCTTTTTGGAACCTATTATAAGAGTCCCAGTTTTCAGACAGAAAATAAGCTGGTGTTTAAAGTACTTTAGCAGATAGTCAAAGGCATTAGTATATGCTTAAAGTTAACCCCTTTCTTGTCCTTAATTGCTGTCTTTTCCGTCCTATTTTTTTTAATAGCTACATCACAGTCCCGCAGTGTAAATGGAAGATTTGTACTGATTTCAGTGGGATCTCAATGGCAGCTCTGCTTGCTTTATCTTTAGCCATGTCAACATTAGCTTTAATATCTTTGAATAGTGTGTGTGCCAACACTTGCTTCCATTTTCTATCACTTCTCTGATTGATCTGCATGGGGATTTGCTGTCAGCTGTGGGTAACTGACGGACCTTGCAACAAAATTATATTCCTTGGCTCTTAACTGTCAAGAAGCTTTATTTACCCCTCTCATTTTTTGAAGGGTTTCCAATTCAGGCAACAAAGTAATTAAGGGCACTGGATTTAACATTGACTGTAACAGGACTATCCATCCAAATTTGACTTACATTACCTAATTTTGATTTTTCCCTGCAGAACATTTACAAGACCAGGCAGGTGTATTATCTCTGCATACCATTCATTATCAAGCATGACTGGAACAGGTGGCAACATGCTGATGTGTGTTTAATGGAACAGACGTTCGAATGCATATTTCAAAATTGGGGAAATTATTTCCTTTGTAATGCTGTCAAATCATGACCAGTGACAATTTCAGGAATATGCTACCTCATCCCAGACTGTGTCTCACTTTCATGTCTAGCAGCTGCCAACCAGTATTTTACTTTTCAGGTTTTTGTGGTCTTCACTGATGCCTGCTGTCCGTGCTTGGAAATATTACATCAGTGTGTTACTTGCTTGTTTTGATCCAACAGCATGTGGCCCTGCCTGGACCAAATGGCCCCTGCCTGACTGTTGCCTTAACCTCCTGTACTTTTCAATCCACCAGCATTTGAAGTCAGTGGCAGCTGTATTTATATCTTAATCTCAGAACCCTGGCCTGGAAGTCAGTCTTGTGCCGACTGCTTCTGCATGTCTGGGGGACCACCCAGTTTCACAGGCAGTCCAGATGGCTGCAGCTGTGGATGAGAGCATCACTGTGTCACTTCTCCTAACTGGGGACCCACTCAGTTCATGTGCCTTTTCAGAAAGGTGTGTTTCTCCCAGCTGCATGCCTTCCTCCTCCTAGGACAAACATGGAAAAGACTAGAGGGTTGCACAAGAAGCAGGAGTTTATCAACACTGTTGGCATTAAGTGCGTTTAGATATTTAACCCGAGTGCTGGTGGCCCAGTCCTCTCCATAATGGGAGGAGGGAGATGTGCACTTCCAGTGTGGAGCATCAAGGGGAAATTCCCAAAGTGCTCTTTGGTATATGATTTCCACACTTACAGCTCTAGCTTTCACTCAGTGCTCATGACGCCTGAGTCTCTAATCCTGCAGACTCAGATCCAATTTTCAGCTGCAGCAAGCTAAAACCCTCAGAGAGTCTCATTGGTTTCAGCAGAATTATTTGACTGTGTAATGCAAAGGCTGAGTCCTTTCTTTTAAAAAAAGCACAACTAATTTTAGTCTATTAAAATTCTGAGTCCTTCACACTCCTGAGAGTCATAGGAAACTGTTTTCACAGAAAAGGATGGACAGCAGCCTGATGGAGATCACACTGAAGTCAATGACCACCTGTCTGCCTTACTGTTACAGGCAACTGCAAGCTTCTGGCTGACTTGAAACCATAAATAAGGTGTTTTACTTTATTATCACCATTTTAGAAGCATAAGGAATTTTTTATTTAACTGAAAACCAAAAATAGGTGAAATTATAAATATTGTATAAGTCAGTTTTCATAATGGTAATATTCAGAACTGTTTAAGTGAGCCAAGGTATTTGCAGTAACTGACCTAATTCTTGAAACCAGGGGATATTTTTAAAAAGAAATTTAATTAAATGTAGATAGAAGATGTATATTTAACCAGTATCAGATATTTCAGAAATTGAGTTATTTTTAATTCTACACGTTAAGTACTTCTTGATTCCTTTGAACTTTATTGTCAAATACGTAGAACATTAATTAAGAAATTTCCTTCAGAATCAGGTCACAAAGTGAGTTAAGACAACTCAACTTATAAAACAATATCCATGACATAGACTCCTCACAGCTCTGAAACCTTAATGCCACAGAACAGTGACAATAATTTTAACTATATTTAATCCTTCTCTTGTGACTTTCTTTTTGCCTATTCATGCTCCTACCCTATCAGCATAGTCACTAGATGGCAGGGGTTCAAAAGAAGTGTCAAAACATGGTACAAATCGATTTCAGCCCGGCTAAAATGGAGGGTATAGGAACATTAGGCATTTTGAGGCAGTGGACCAACAAAATATCTCGAGAAGAACCAGTGACCACTGGGCAAGGTGGGAAACGTGTACCAAACATTCCAAACACATAAAGGAAAAGGCTTCAACTGAGATTTTATTACATGACGTACCAGTTTGAAAGAAATTCGGAGGAATGTCCAAAATGAACATCCTCTGACAGAAGGCAGATTACAGCCACCTCTCCCCCATCAAGTTCAGAAAGAATTTTCCTCGGAGGAGAGTAAATAAAAACTATTTATTTAACAGTGCACGCAGGCATGGGGGGAAAGAAAGAATAATGCTAAATACTGAAACCTCTTGCTGGGGAGAGAACCTGCGTAGATTTCAGAGTCCTTTGCGGGAGACGCTCTCTCCTCTCCGGAGCTGGGGTTCGGCGTGGGCCCCTCCGGGTGAAGGTGTAGGGTCTCCCGGATGATGTTCTGGTGTTGCTGAACAGTCCAGAAGAGAAGAAGCAGCCAAAGTCCCAGGGCTCCGTACACTGGCTAACGAACAAGAAACTAGCTAAAAAGCAAAGGAATGTAACTCTTCCCTGCTGCAGAAGCGGAGCAGCCGGGCAGGAGAAGCCAGCGAGCTTATCTGTGTTTTGAACACAGCGCCGAAGGAATTCCGCCGGCTCTCCCGCCTCTCCCTTAAAGGCACAGGAAGGCACAGGATTCACGTCTGGCATAGGGCAGACGATAGGGAATAGTGTCATACAGTCAGCCCAGGACACACGGCAATGGAGGCATCTCTATCGCTGTTGTTGTTTTTGTTGTTGTTTTGGCTTTCGGGGGATTTTGGGACGGGTTTTTTTGCTTTTGTAAACTGGAAATGAATAAAGACAAAAGACATTTATTGTTCAGTGCAATCACTGAACTGTCTCAGATGTGCTATTTCCAGCTAGCTGTCTACCTGAAGAAGCCTAATCTGGGCAGGCTGACAGCATTTAGCACCTATTTCCTTCACAGCTGTTACACATCAAAACTTCTGATCTTTAATTTCATGCCTAAACACAAATGCTCTCAGCTGGTTCAAGACATTCAGCTCTCATGCTTCAGAGCAGTTTCAAAAATGATCATAAATAGACAAAGAATCAAAGAACTGCAGCAGAATGCTAACTTAGGAAGAAAAATGCCTGGTCAGATCCCTTTTTTTCACACTACATGTCCAGCATAATGTCAGCTGCTCCCTTGAATTTCTCCTAGAGTAGGAATGGTGCAGAGATTATACCAAGAAAAGTAAATAGCTAAGAAAAATTTGTGGCATTTGAAAAAAAAAACTTTTTAGAATTGTTTATACCAGCTTCAACATTAATAAAGACATTGACCTATTAATAAATGCTAATTAACTTTAATCATCTGACTGGTGACTTAAATAATCTTGTTATTCATAGATATGAAAAAGGAAAAACAAATGGTTGATAATTAATGAGCTATTTCTGTGTAACTTCTCAATAATCTTTGGAAACTCAGAAGCAATTGGCAGAAAAACCTTTTAGTTCATTCCTTTCTCTTTAGAGTTACTCAGTGATGCTCTGAACACGCGCAGGGTTTGGATGACGTCCTCACCTCAAGTTTCATGCAGACCATAGAGCCCCTCCTTTGAAAACTGCTCTTTTGGACATTTGTCTTTCTGCTAGCTTTCATGGGCTTCACTCAAAGAAAAGTCTCCATTTTGCCTGACAAAGACTGGAGTGATTGCCACCAATTACTGGAAATTTATTCAGCAACCAAATTGTGTCAGCAAACACCCATGCAATAATTCTTTAATCCTGACTCAGTCATTCTCTAGGAAGGTCACCATTATAAGCAGTTGACGGTAATTTGTGTGCTTCATTTTCTCCTTGGCTAATTCATTAGCTAAGATGTCCACCTTTATTTACTACACTTCGAACAAACTGGGGATTGGTTGGTTCCTCGGAAGCGCAGGTCTGACCCCGTGTGCTGAACATGAGGCTCACACAGATGAATTGTTGCTGTATTGGCTGCCCAAATGTTGCTGGCAGCTTGCTTACTGCAAGTTGCTTGTCTCAGTTCCTCCATCACAATGTACCTGCCAGGTGATAAACTGATTTAAATGGCCATATTGTATGACTCCACGGCATCCACAAGATCTCTTCAGATAAAAAAANATATATATATATATATCACACACCACCTCTTACCCTCCAACAAAAGACACAACTATACTCAAAAGAAGCAAACAGGCCAAAAGGCAAAGTTGACTATGAAGGACTCAGCCATAAAACTGTATGATGAGAGCTGTTGATGTACCTCAAGCTGGAAATCCCAACTAAAGGCTGCATCACACTCACTGACCATATGCCATAAATTTCACTGTTCATATGGCACAGCAAAGAAACTTCATGTTCTGTGAACCAAGTAACTTAGGAAGTGGGCTAGAAGTAGACACCAATCAAACAAATTTGACATAGGCATAGTGTGGAGGGGAGTCTGTACTGTGTGGTCCAGAAGGTCATATAAAGCACAGAAACTGGTTCCCTGTGGCTGTATAAAGGTCTGTGAAGTGCTGTCTCTTGGTGTCAAAGATCCCGCTTATGTTCACTCAGAAACACTGTCTTCAGAGGGGTCATGTTTGGTGGGAGGTACAAGTAGGTGTTTTTAGGGAAGGGTAGCAGTGTGATGTGAATGGTGGCTGGATTCTCCCCTCCTCTGCCTTCACCCAAACCTGCATTCTCCCGCTGGAGTCTCTGTGAACAGGACCCCTTTTCCCTGGCCTTGCTGCTTCGCTTACTAACAGGGGCCATAAATACTAAGAGCATTCAGCTCACATAGATGAAACCTAAATTCAAAGAGCACAGTCTGTCAGACCGAATAAAACCGGAGGCTGTCTCAGTGCATAAGTGCAGCTGTACCTTTGCCCAATTTACAGTACATTTTGAAATGTACTTAAATAACAGTCTTTTTCACTGCAGTCAGTTATAATGGTCATTAGAGTGCTCTGCATCAGCTTGATGCGCTCATGAGCCTGAATAGTAGCAATTTGTTACCCACGGGGCCATGCAGCTTCAATCTCCAGTGGCACAATGAGTTTTCTTTCATTACTACAGAGACATTTCGGTGCGTTCATTCACCTTCCCTGAAGACAGCCAGAGTGCCCCAGAGAGAATTAAGTACACAAATTTTCCACACTGTATGATACACCTACCAATTTTTCCACTGCTATTTTGTAGGATTTAGAAACAATTTTTTGAAAAAAAAAAATTCTGAAACCTGGTGGTTTTGGCAAGGGCTGACCCACTCCTTCACTACACCTTCCTGCCCCCAACAAGCTGGGTAACGCAATGGTCCAGTTCTGTCTTTCCTAGTGGAAACTATCCAACAAGGATGCTCTGGAAAGCAAACATCTCTTATATTCCCTGAGTGAGATAAGGGTCACCAATGCAGCAGAGCAGTTTCTTACCCAAGTGATACATGTCTTTTGACATTGTTGATGACTCAGGCCTCCCTAAAAGCAATGCTAAATGGTCCCTGCAGTCTCATAGGCAATACCAGCATACCAAGTGCTGGTATGACACGTTTTCCTGAGTCATCCACTTTTTTTTTTGAAAACTCTGCCTACATTTGAACTATTTATTTAAGACTCATTCTGACTGTAGACAAAATATAAACTGATTTCTTTTTCTTTAGTCAGCCTGTTCCATAATCAAAATCATATTGCTCCATTTTTAAGCCTTTCAAGCAAAATATGAACATGAGGTTCACCAGCAGTATTCCCAAAGATTCACAGATCCTTCCAACAAATTGGTGAATATCTGAGTGACTTATGAAAAGGGAAAATATGGTTATAAGACCATTGCAACCCATTGGAGTTTTATTCTTTCGGACTGAGAGTTGACTAAATAATGAGTCAGTCATAAAGTTTGTGGCCTGTGCTAAAATCAGACAGGGATGTGTTGCCTGCTCTAATGTGCTCATTAGAGACAGAGTAAGTACATCCTGGTATGCTTGAATAGAACAATTATTTTCCACTGCAACTGAAATGAATTATCAAATGCCAAGTGAAAAGCTCTGTTCTGAGTCATCATTCATCAGGAAAGATTTGTTCACAGCATTATAAAAGCTTGCAAGATCAAACGTTTATATAGAACTGCATTATTCGTGCCAGCAATCAACACTTGCAGCTCTTTCACACACCTAAATGAAGTTTGCTTTCATCTTTCCTGCCAGCACTTGGAATATGCTTCAAATTATTGTTATCAAGATATAAGTATGGTACTGTTGCATTCACAGGTATTTACTTCACCTTTTTTGAATTTTCCTGAGTGGCAAAGTTATGAAAAAACAGTGGACTTGACAGCATGCACCCACTGGGAACCGCAGCCAATGCACCCCGAGGAACCCAGACAGGAATCCATGTCCAAGACATCATCCACAGCCAACTGCAAACCTGTTTGTGGTAGGCTAGGAAAGCCCACGGAACTAAAAACCATCTGCTTCTGTTCAAAGGTTAAAGTGGCCTTGCCCATACCTTAAAGGTTGCATGGCAAGCTGTAGTATGTGTGGTGCTGGAAAACAAAATTAAACTTACCCCACTACAGGGCCCTTATTTTCAAAAGACAAAAAGAAACAGCAAAAGCAGGCTAAAAGAGAATAATATCAAATTTACCATAGTTCTAAGGGATTCCTTCTTATTTAGCTGAAGACAAAGTTGATACTACTGCTGAACTTATAAGCTTTAATAAGTAAATTACATTGAAAGATAAGAAGCTATGGAAAGTAAAATTTTTTAAAAAAGAAAAAAAAGAGGTTTACATTATACTAATAGAATTAAATCCTGGGAATTAACATGCACAGTTTAAAATTTTATCAAGTACAAATAATCAGACTTGTTAATTCATTTCTTCTAGGCACAAAATTGCAATTAAACCAAAATTATCTCCTTGGTACACAGTGGATGCACTACCAGAACTAGATTGGTGGATCACTTTGCACCATTTTTTGCATGTGAGGCAGTTACAATTTTGCTCTCCCCAGGAAGCAGCTTTGACTGAGACACTGTTCAATGCCTAGTAAATAAACCTTACATTAAAAGCACGTACACATGCTACAGTTTTGCTGCTAATGCTTTCAAGTCACATACCCAATGGTTACCTGCTTCAGGCAAATCCACGCAGGCACTCAAGAGCCTTCTAATCAATCTGGGCAACACCTAAAGTGGCCTCTCACATTTTGGCACCGTGTGGTCATCCTGTGAGCCTCAACACTCTCCTGTGAGTCTGCTGGAGCGCTTTGCCTCCAGCTCTTGCACTGCCCTGAGAGTTCTCTTGTTGCCTCGGGCTGTTCTTGGATTTTCCACCACAACATGGCCACGTTTTTCAGGCTTTGCCTTACACTGCCTTGAATGCTGTTTCACTGGCTGGTTCACACTTGCTTTTGTGGTGCCCTTGTACTTGCCCCAGAATTTTTCTTTGAAATGAAAGACTCAGTGTCTGAGCATTGCTTTGTTGCACAAATCTCCATTTAGAAAACAGTTTTGAGGTAAAATTTGTCTGTTCCCCACAGCTGTGGGTCCCCTACTTAGCATGCTGGCATGCTCTACCCAAAGGGCTCTCTCAGCTCTGCTCTAGCGGGATGAAATGAGGGAGACCAGAAATGAGTAAGGAAAAGAAAAGCATCAGGTTTCCTTCCTTGTTTTGTAATGATTTTCCTAATTTCCTATCACTCATTCTACTAAGGACTAGCTCTCAGCAGAAAAGATGGAATCTTTCAAAAGACCCTGGAATTTAAAGACGATAATGAATAAATAAATACATGAAAATGGTTAAGGTGAGAAGGCAGTTTCAGAAATTTTGGAGAGAAAATGAAGGGGAGTAAGGGGGTAAGGGACTAAGGAAGCACTTCCCCCCAAACCCCTGTCCTGTCCTGCCTCCTCCTCTGGTTGCTGTCCGTGGGAATGGGAATCACATGGCTTAAAATGGTCGTGATCCTAATACAGCGCCAGATGTTTTGGTCGAAAACTAAAGCTGCGTTCTGGGCGGCTGGTCTCTGCACAGGTGCTGAAGTCAGGCACGGCACACTGGAAAGGCAGCGGCTCCCCGCAGCTCGCAGGCGGTGCCGGTCCGACGCTCCCGCTCCATCCCAGGGCTCCGCAGCACGGAGCCGCTGCCGTGCGCGGCCGGACGCTGCCACCTGCCGGGCGCAGCCGGGATCGCAGCGCCCGGCGCTCTCCGGGCTGCTGGGACTCGGAGCTGGCCCTGAGCGCCAGCAGGCGTTTGCTGCAGGGCCACTCGGCAGCACAGATTTCAGGGACCAAGGTGGGAGTCCCTTCTGCGGGCGTTCCTGCGAGGGAAAAGAGCTAGGCCCGCACCCGACACAGTGGGATGCCGCTGTTGAACTGTAGAATGGTTTGCGTTGAATGGGGCGTTGAAGATCCTCTAGTTCCAACCCCCTGCCATGGGCAGGAACACCTGCCACTAGACCAGGTTATTTACAGTCCCGTCTAGCTTGGCCTCGAACACTTCCAAGGATGGCATAGCCACAACTTTTCTGGGCAACATTTTCCAGTGTCTCTCGACCCTCAGAATAAAGAATTTCTTCCTAGTATCTAATCTAACCCTGCTCTCTTTCCATTTGAAGCCATACCCCTTGCTCTATCACTACATTTTCTTCTCCAGCTGCCTTGTAGCTTCCATTCCTACCTTCCAGGTCCTAGAAGGCTGCCCAGCTACTCTTTCTCTATGTGCAAAGGAAATGCTGTAACGCCACTTTGAAAAAAGTCAAACAGAAAAACCGATCTGTTCACCTCCTTATCCATCCCTACGTCCTTAGCTCCATCTCCAGACACCTGTACACAGGGACAGGATCATGGACGGCTGAGGGCAGCAAGTGCCCACAGCCTGCCCACCCAGCCACATGGAATTCCCAGAACACTCCTAGTGCCTAAAAATGTTGTGCCAATCCCTGTAATGTCTAGTGTCCACAGCAGGAGCTGGGGTTTTGCTTGGGATCTTCTACACTTAGGAAGAATTGAGATAAACATTTAACACATTTTCTGTTTCCATCCGGAATTAAAAAGTGACAGAGTTAGCTGGAACAAATGACAACTTCCTAACCTATCCAAGTTGTTGGAGGAGGGAAAGTAATACCACACTGCTCAACATTTTTACAGCTCAAAGAAAAATTAAAAAGGTGCTTTAAGGTGATAGGTAGAGCACTGTGCATGGCAAGTTGTTACATTTCAGTTGTCTGGCTTATACCCCTGTACACCAAAATTGCTTTGACAAACAATGCTTCTTAGGAACTGACTGCAACACATCTCTCCTCATCAAAGTCACTAGCACTTCTGTTGGTACTTCTCAGAACAAGTATCAAAGCTCAAGGACTGTATATTATGTTAAGTAGTTCAATACTGGATATAAAATAGTGGCGTGGGTGCTGGGAAAAAAAATGCAGCTTATTTGAAGAGTTATACCAGCTGCGGGAAGTCATGGGCAATCGAGTGGGGGAGAATTTAATATTTAACTTTCTCATCTGCAGTATTTAATCACTTGATATAATATGTAAGTCCTTGATCTTTGATATTTGGAGCACCACGTAAATTGTCAGATTTTCTGAAGCATCCTTTTACATCCAAAGGAATGTTAGGTAGAAAGGATCAGTCGGTAATTCTCTGCCTAAATGAAATGCTGGAGGAAAACTCCAATAAAATAAGGTAACTACACTACACAATACAGCTATTGTCTAGTATTTGAACTCCAGGCACTTACGTGTGCTTATACAACTACTGATAATCCAGTCAAAGTGAATCTGCAGAACGAAGCCACGATATTCAAAATCAGCGTCTTCTGTGCATTTGCTATGAATGCTAAAATTGATAGTGATCTTCAGTGCCACTGTCTAACTTAAGCCCTGCAAGATTTGTGTTTTCACCAATTTGTTGGCTTAGCATGAGGTGTGTTCTCATGGCAGATACAGATTTATTTGGAGGAAACAGACACCTGAACTGTCAAGTTATTTATATACTTTGCTGGTATCCAAGTGCTCTTGAGCTGGCATTTTTTCCCCCAGAGCATTTCTTACACTAAACAAGCCTTTTTGTTCCTCGCTTCTGCCTAGGTCTGAGATATGGACAGATCACAAACCCTCACCGTCAGCAGTTACACACATCCCTGTGAACCAAAGGGAGTTGAAAACTCATGTGGGTATTTGGAAGACTCAAGTTTTATTTTCCAGGCTGTGCCAGGCTGTCCAGGCTGTGCCAGGACATAGATGGAGAGAGGAATGTGTGACACTGGTGAAAAATTGGGGCAGGTGACATGAACCCAGGTCTCATTCTGCGCTATAACCCAGTCGATGCCAGGAGCGTGGGGCTGTTATTCCTGTCTGTCCTGAGACAGGGACCTGTCTGCCCCTGACAAGGAGGAGGCTATGGATACTCTCTAACCTAAGCACTGGAGAAGGAGAGCTACTTCTTATTCAACCTGAAGTCTAAGAGGGTCAGATAAACGGTGGAAAGGAGACTTTCACAACCCAATTCTTAGTCTGGATCAAAAGAGTTCCATCCAAGTTCATTAATACTGCTGCTCCTGGGGGCTGGCAGCATTGTGTTGGGAGGGGAGAGGCTTTCTAGTTGGAGTTACAAAGAACAAATGGTCACAGTGTCAATCTATCCCCAGTTTAAAATCTCTGAACAGGGTGCAGGCTAGGGGGCTAAAAATACCCTGAGTATGAGCAGGACAGGCAGAACAAGCAGAGCTCAGCTCAGGCCATCCCGCTACCTTGAAATAAGTGCCTGATTAATCTTGTTGCAATTGTTTTAGGCATGAAGGAGCCCTCCATCCTCTTAACACTATTCTGACACTTTCTTTCCTGTGCATTTTTTGGTTCTCTGGTGGTCTTTGACTCAGCAGCTGCTTTAAGCTTTCTGTAGATAGCTTTGCCGCAGTCACTCATTCAGACTCCTTGCTCAGCACTGGCATTAGCAGAGGACAGATAAGAGTTACTGCATAGCTTCTGAACCTTCCCAATAGAGAGCTGACCCTGCCCAAGGGTAGGAAGCTGACCTGTGTGCATCTTGGGTTGGTGGTACTCTGTGTCCCACATGCCTTTGCAGCACAGTCAGACAGCTGCACTTCTTTCAGATGGAGAACATTAGGCCATTCCCACAGACACATGTAAGACAAAACTGCAGTTCATAGGGATGCTGGGTGCCTGCTCACAGAGTTGCAGAACCACAACCTGTCATGTTTCAGATGAAGGAGAAATCCTTAAAACAAAGTGAGGAATTGCAAGAAATCCTTCACTCAGTACCACCATGTTTCTCAGGGTTTTCACCTAAGGTTTGATTTCCTTCAGCTTAGTCAAACATGGGGTACATACATCTGAACACCTTTTCCAGGAAGATAACAAAATGTGCAAACTCATAACTGAGATAATAAGAATGCCTAGCTCAACTATTATGCAGATAAGAAAGCAGGCATCAGTGAAAATCCATTTCATTCTGATAATTAGATCCTGCTGACATTTTCTGTGGGAGTAAGTTGAGGAGAGCCAGCGATTCTAGCTGTTGTTCAGATACCAAGGAGGAATATGAAGAAATTGCAGCTTGCCATAAAGAAAGCTGGCATGGAGCAATGCCTGTTTTAGTCATGACTTCATTTTCCAAAAGACCGTGAAGTTCTTTATCACTGGGAAAAATCATTCTTCTTTAGATTAACCTAACGGCTTTTGGGGAGCCATGTTGTTGCACTAGATAATCAAGCTACATGGTACACCAAAACCAGGTCATAACAAATTTCGGTAAGCCAGAGGGGAATGGGGAGCTCTGGTGGGCCAGTTTAGTGTTCTTAAGTGGCAGGTTAGGGAGGCTGGAAGAGTGGTGGGTAGTGCTGGGTAGGTTTGCCAGGGGGCCGTGTGTTCATGAGACACAGATTTCCCCTGCAAATTTGCCAAAGACCTGTCTGCAACAGGAGCGTTGCTGCAGCTTTCAATCAGTGCAGCCTACAGTGGTGTCTCTCCAGGGACAGAATGACACTGGGACAATCACTCTCACAGTATTAGTTTTCCCGATGATCAGGATATTGTCTGGTGGTTGCTGCACACAATTGACTGCCAGGACTCCTGGCCCCCAGGCTAGTCCTTTGCTCACTAGCTTGGCACACCACTTTCTCAACTCTGCTTTCTTTCTACAAGGAAAAGTTCCACAAAAGTTGTGAAACTCGTTATTTGTAAGATACTTGAGATCCATATGCAAAAACCCTTCCCGGGGCAAGCTTCTTGTTGTTCAAAACCTTAAAGGTATTGAAGATATTTTGGAGGGTGCTTTTTTTTTTTTTTTTTTGTGAAGCCATCAAAACACACACTGTAAACACTACACTATCCTTGTAATACCTTAGTCAGGTAGTGTAAAATTGGATCCATGTTTAACTTGTTTGGGGTAGGAGCTTTCAGCAGCAGGAGTCTGCTGGGAGTCTTTGCAAATCTGTGCAAGGACAATGCACAGATAGTAGCTGGTGAATTAGGCTGGTAAATTAGGAAGTAGCTATATTTTCTTCATGTAGTTGCTAACAAAGGTATGTCTTGTTGGTCCCAGATGCAACAACATTTGTCTTTGCAACTGTATTCCAACAGCAGAATTGTGGCACAAATCTTTTTTTCATTTCTGTCTATGGATTAGAGAGCTGGCAACAAACAAAGGTGTTGAGGTGGGGATATGTAGCTTCACACAAAGAACTAGGGAACACATCAGGAGAGAGGAAGAAGGCATCATCAAGGATACTCTCAGACTTTTCCATGCTGGAGCATCAGAGATGCTACTGGCCAACCTCAAGCCAAGCCATGGCTGGGCTGGAAGGCCTCCAGAGTTCAGGAACAGATGCTGGATCTCCCAGAAGGATCCTGGACTCTCCCAAGATAACTAAACTTCAGCATAAAGACTGCTTCAAGGTCCTGGGAAAACTGAGGCAGAAATACAACTTTTTGCTGTATTGTTCTAATCATTTCTGTATTTTATTAATTGTGCAGCTAAATAAAGAACAACTGTGATTTTAAAAATTCCATCCCTTCCCAGTAAGAATTGGGATAACCAAAACTTATCTAGCATTATTTGAAAGCAAGTTTAAAATGTGCCAATCTCTTTTATGTCCCACGTCCCAGGCACTGATTTTGACACACTTTCCAGCTCTCTTAAATGAAGCACATGCAAACAGAAGAATTTATTGAAATTTTAACTTAATATTCTTGCTGTTTAACTCCTTGGAGAGATCACTTCATTATAGTGCTGGTCCTTTTCTATGAGAACACTGACTGTGCTTGCAGAAGATCTTTAACTGGTTTTATTTGCAATGTTAAATCACTGAAGGGAAAGTTAAATACAGAAAGAAAAATTTGTGTGCACAGCATTCTCAGGCACATCTGCAACAGACAACCTCTGCCTTTTTTTCATCTCCCTGTAAATTTTTGAAGGTGGAATATTACTCTTGTGCCTCTGAAAAACTGTGTTTCACAGATGCAAGAAAATGTTTCTAGAAGATTCACCATCACCTACACATTAACTCTTCACCTTGGATAGTAAATTTCAGAAGCATATTTTCATGTTTTTCATGCTCAGTTTCCTGAATAAAATACCAGTACATCAAATTCCTTTGACTTGTAGCTTGTATATTTTGTAAACAGCTTTGCCACAAAATATCTGACAACACTAAGGTAACAGGACATTCTTTTCAAAGTCCCCAGGCTTACAGTCTTTGCTATTATTTACACATACCAGCTCTGAAATACTGCAATTAGTAGGATGAATTTTGGAGGAATGCATCCAGAGGAACAATCAAGGCTGATTGTCTTGAAAGATGCAAAAGCTATTAGCGATCCCATGAAGTATTAGGAATGTTGATCCTGCTTCGCTAAACAGCTTGGCATTTCCAGCTCTTGCTTTTTACTGACAAGGCTATCAGAAATGGCACATTTGTCCCATATAATTGAAAAATAGCTATCTGCCTTCTCAGAACTTCCTTTCATTTAGGTTTGGTGTGAGATATGCAAAGCATATTTATGCCTGGTATATTGGAATGTTAAATTCAATTTTCTAATGTCTGCCACTAGCTTGGGGGAAAATAACACACAGGTTCTTTCATGTACCCTGGGGACCATCAAGGAAAAACAACAGTCCCAGAAATCACTTATGCTGCTGTGTTTTCAGGGCATTGGGGTTAAGAAGTATCTGTGTCCCAAAAAAACCAATTACAAACACACTTTGAGACAGTCAGCTCCTGTAAATGCTTCAAAAGACAGTTGCATGTGTTTTCAAAGGTAAATTTATGCAGATATTTTACATGCCTATCCTGTTTTTACCTCAGGTGTGAGTCATGGCCACACTGTTCAGCTTTTTGGCTAAGTTTCTGATGTGCTGCATCAGATCACTACATGCAAATGCAGGCATCTGCAAAGGATGTTAAAATTGTGAGGCTCTGACTCCCTGTAACCAGCAAGGCCCCAAAACCCCATCTCAAGCTGGCACAAAACACTTGAAGGAACAGTTTTATTTCTATCATTCACCACTCTACCACATCAGTGGGACTGGTTGCAAATTCAGGACAGAAAGAAAAGAGGACTGGAGCCCCACGGCAATACCCACATCTGTGAGCCAAGTGCCAAGTGGATTCATCAGCTCAAATAGATGCTCAATTTGGGGTTATTTTTTACAACGTGCTCTTGAACATAACTGACTTGTTTGTGACAGAGCCCTATGGCACTGAGCCATGGATCCCAGGCACTGCTCTTCATCATCCCTTCAAAAGGGCTTTTGCACCTCTCCAGGTGGAGATGAGCTTTCTGTCTCCAAGTACAGCATCTTCCCTAAACAATCAGGCAGAGGAGTCAGCATCCGTTGTTGTGTTTGAGAGATGGTGAATCACTGCAGGGGGAAGGCAGGAGATGTTGCCAGTTCAGCACTGCAGGCTTGTGGCAGGACGGGGAGAGAGAGAAAACTGGGATGCAAAAGGGAAAAATAAAACAGCTTTCCTGTATGTGGAGAAGAATTCTTCCCCTCTGCCCAAATCCGCCATCACAGTGCAAACCCATCTGAGCCTCATTGCCACCCATTCTACCACACAGCAGCATGAGTCAGAAGACCCCAGAGCAGTTTCAGCAGTGCCGGTGAGGAGGCAGCTACAACTGTCCCTGTGTTCTGAGGGGCCTTGGGGACACATGGCTGCCCTTGCCTTTGGTCCTCACCTTCTTGTCTCTCTCCTCCTGGCCCATGCCTTGGTGGCCTTGGTGGCACTTAGCAGCCACAAAATAGTACTGAAGGGTGATAGAAGTTGGTTGCTGTGACAGACCCCTTTAAAATGAGGATATTTAGAAGAAGACTTTCTGTTTCTTTTTGGAAACCTTTTTCCAGCTGCCAGGACATTTTTTTCGATGTACTTGGCAGTGTTTGAGGATGAGAAATTTATGAAATCAGCTGCTTCCTGCTGGTATGACAGCAAATCTCCATGGAGGAAAACAGCACACGAGTTAGGCTCACTAGTGGGGCCAATTCATCAAGTACTAGGTTTTTGGGAACATTTTTTCCTCTGAGCTTTTCTGCTTTAATGAATGCCGTGACATCACCTCAGACATCCCTGTCTCCTTTTCTCTCCTATTTGCTGTGCACCCTCACCGCAGTACGCATTCAAAGTCATTCATGTACATCCATCCAAAGAGATCCGTAGGAGCTGTAGGAGTGTGCTCAGCCCATGAGGCTAGCAGGTGGCCTGAAAATCCAACCCAGCTGTGCAACGGCCTCTATGAAGCCTTGAAGGATGTGTCTTCAAGGTCAGACCCGTCAGACCACAAACACAGCCCTGTCACTGGTTCCTATGAGAAAGGCACCACTGTGCACACACAGGCAGTATGATTCTGGGGCAGAAAGTCATAGGGCCTCCCAAATGCAGCCTGAACCTAGCCCTTAGCTTTTCCACTGCACCATTTTTTCCCATATTGCATGGTACATGCTGCAGGAGGAGCTATCAAGGTATGAACACGTAGCTAAGTGGAGTGCAGATCTGATGATCTCTATCATCAGATGCTGAGATACAATTTTTTTTAAAATCATGCTTTTAAGGTTCTTTAGAACTCACAGTAGTCTTTTTCTGGTTATTATGCTGATGCAAAAATGATGTGAAATAGGCTGTTGTTCCACAGTGATGTTAAATAGGATCCTGTCTGTACCCCAGAGATTCCTGAGTGGAGACAGAAAAAAAGCAGCACAAAGGGAAATGTGACTTTCCAACCTAGCAGTTAGGATGTTCAGATGAGAAGGGAGAGGTTTTGCCTGCTTGGTTTTGCTCCCAATACCGTGTCTGTAGTTTACACAAGTATTGAATACATGAAAAAGCTGCTGCTGGAGCTTGGATCACACAATTTGTCAAGAGGGTTGGACCCACACATGTTCTTCCACCTCTGTCTTCACAGCTACCACTTGAAAGGGAGTAAATCCCACGTCATCCCAGCTGCCTTTGACTTGACATCCCCAAACTCACATACTGACCTTTTTATTTTACTTTAACTGTCTGATCTTTCCAGGAAGAGGTTCCAGGAGAGGATCTGGTCTACCAAGCTTGGTTAACCCTGCAGTCACACCACCCAATCAAGGCAGAAGCCAAACTAGGTTGCCCCAGGCAGCAGTGATAAAAAGGAATTTAGTATAAAAGGAGTGTTGATGGTCAGGAGTGCTGATGGTCAGGAGTGCTGCCTAGGATGGAGTAAAATCAACCTAAGGATACATTAAAATATAGCCAAAAATAATATAGGCTTCTCCTTTCTCTTCTCCTTGAATGCTTTCAGGTAGTTAAAGTAATGTGTTTGAGGGAGCTAGAGATTGTGTAATAGGTTAGTGTTTAGGGAATATAACTTGAGAACAGAAGTAATAAAGTGGGGAAAGGCATCCTTAAACAGAAAAGAGGTTTGAGGTTATTAGCAAACAGCATAGTGACACACAGGGGGTGGGAAGGAGCTATCTGATTGCAGTCACTATTCTGCACTTGAGGTCATATCTGTTGCTTCAAAAATGGCCCACAGAGGAGACACAGGAGCCCACTACCACTGGGTTCCCAAGTCTAGAGATTTTCTCTCTTCCTTTAATTTAAATAGCCACTCTGCCTGTCAAACTTAAATCTCCAGCTCATACAGTTCATTGCACACCACCACCATCTTCTTTCTGTGAAATACGAAACTGCTTATGAATGGTGATTTTCACTTAAAAAGCAATTAAGACTCTCTTTTTTCACCTTACTTATTGCTAACTACTGAGCTAGCCTAATTCTACACTAATGTAACCCCTGATGATCTTCTACATCATTAAAAATATATACTTGGTTGTCACACTTGGACACGAAAGAACCACACAGACACCTTGTTAGGAGAGAAGCAAGAAAGAAAGAGAGAGGGTCAGAGACCCTGCGCTTTATTATATATGTTCTTAAAAATCACCGTGGATTGGAGGGAGAAATTACCACCCCTCAATCACACTGGTCAAAGGGAAAATCCATCAAACGTCTCCACCTAGGAGAATGAAATAAAAAACAATAAAAGATGGTTAACAAAACATAGCTATGTTTACAGAAAGTGCGTGAAAAACTGTTACAGAAAATGAAAACATCGAAGAGCTGCAAACTCAGAGCAACACTTGGTCCCTTCTGAATGTGCACCATGTCATCTTAAGGAAGGATGAAATATCTTGGTAATTTTTCCCCTGTGGTGTCAATTCCTGTTTATGGGTTTGTCTTCTGTATTCCTGCAAGTTCCTCTTCAAATCCAGCAATGAAGAAGAACAGCACATGCTTCCCTTATTTCAGCACCCAGGTCTGCTTGCCAGGCCTAATGCTACACAAGAGATGGGAGATGTATCTCCCTCGAGACATCCAGCCTCCCATTTACTGAAGGAGAGCTCTCCCTTTTGCAGGGAAGGAGGGGGAAAGTGTCATTTAACAACATGGGAGGAAAACATAGCCTTAGCAGCCCACAGTAACCTTCAGTAATTACATCAGCCACCTGACACTGACTTCTCACACGACTACAGGAAAATTGTTGCAGGATATAAAGAAAATTGCTTGCCTATACCTGTGGCTTTTGCTGTACCAAGATAACCCACTGGGCCTCTGCAAACCTTGACGCCATCACAAAAGTCTCATATGTGTGCAGAACTGACTTAATGTCTTCAGCTGGTTTAATGATCCCTCAGAAAAGGAAGGCTTTTAGCTAATAAAGGTCGGGGGGGAAAAGGAC
Organism: Ifrita kowaldi; assembly: GCA_013398055.1. Classification (NCBI taxonomy): domain Eukaryota; kingdom Metazoa; phylum Chordata; class Aves; order Passeriformes; family Cinclosomatidae; genus Ifrita; species Ifrita kowaldi. The sequence continues at coordinate 2,072,450 of VZRS01008529.1, forward strand.
TTTGAAGGCATTGAAGAGAAGGAAAGTAGAGGGTCTTGCTCTTTACTGGTCCTATCTCCACTGAGAGAAATATGCTCTTTATCAAAAATACTCAGTAAAGGATTTCTTCCAGAAATTATGAGAGCATACAAGTTGCTACTTGACAATTTACACCTAGAAATGTAAGTATTTGCATGAAAGTAGATGTGTCATATGAGCTATCCCAATAAAGGAAAAGTATTGTTCAGCTTAATGAAAAGCAAGCATAAAAGATAACATAAAAGAATAAACTACTGCTCACTTACAGTTCCCTGCCCTGGAGAGGCCATGGCTGCAGACTCTTTCCCTGCTGTCCATTGCATATTTTAGAAGGGGCAATTTGCAACCTAGAAACAGATGTTCAGAGTGAAGAGACAAGACACTGAAAAACTGAGGCTGGAGTTTTTTTTCCTTTAGTCGTGAGGCTTATGAAAGGGACTCTTTCTGCTTTGCAGAATTTTTCCCATTTTTTCAGATGAAAAGTTGAAGAGATTTTGCACCAGTAAAAGGTTTCCTACTAAAAAGCAAGGAAGAATATAAGGTACCTTGTATGAACCATACAAATGAAGTGTGTTGCAGAATTAGCAGTACCACTGTCAAACCAAGGCCACAGAGACAACACAGGTCACAGCTATTTACCTATGCCACAGGACCTGCCCCTAAATGTTTATAAAAACAGTTTTTATTCTCCTTTACAGAAGTTGCCAGGTTAAGTTCTAATTAAGCTTTCGCCTTTCTAGTTTTCTTTCTGCATGACCTAATGACATCCTTAAACATTTCCTGAATTGCTTGCCCCATTTTCCAAAGGTGATACACCTTTTTTACCCTGAGCTCCTACAAAAGCTCCCTGGTCCCTACAAAAGCCCAGCAGCCTGGTCATCTTCCCTGCTGGCTCATCTTTCAGCACATAGGGACAGTCTGTTCCTGTGCCTTCAAGAGTTCTCTCTTGAAGCACGCCCATCCTTCCTGGACTCCTTTGTTTTTAAGGGCTGTTTCCCAAGGTACTCGTTGAATAAATCTCTTGAATAGGCTGAAGCCTGCCTTCGGGAAGTACAGTGTGGAAGTTTTATTGATGGCCCTCCTTGTTTCACCAAATATTGAGAAGTCTATAATTTCATTATCACTGTGCCCCAGACGGCCTCCAACCACCACATCTCCCACCCGCCCTTCTCTGTTTGCAAACAGCAGGACTAGCAGAGCCTCACCCCTGGTAGGCTCGCTCACCAGCTGTGACAAGAAGTCATCCTCCACACAGTCTAAGAACCTCCTGGACTGCCTTTTCTCTGCTGTGTTGAGTTCCCAGCAGGTATCTGGCAGGTTAAATTCACCTACAAGAACGAGTACTGGTGATCTTGAAACGCCCTCCAGCTTCTTATAGAATAATACATCCACCTCTTCATCCTGGTTGGGTGGTCTGTAACAGACTCCCACCAGGATGTCAGCCTTGTTGGCCTTCCCCCTGGTCCTTACCCATAGGCACTTAACCTTATCGTCACTGACCTCAAGTTCTGCAGTGTCAAGAGACTCCCTGATACACAGAGCCACCCCTCCACCTTTTCTCCCTCTCCTGTCTCTTCTGAAGAGCTTGTAGCCATCCATTGCAGCATTCCAGTCATGCCAGCCATCCCACCACGCTTCCATGATGGTGACTGTGCCATGGCTTTCCCTCTGTACAGCGCCTTCCAGCTCCTCCTGTTTGTTACCCATGCTGTGTGCATCAGTGTACATGCACTTCAGCTGGGCTGCTGATTTCACCCCTGGCTTAACACCCTTGGGCTCATCTCTGGAGGGCCTGGTTTCATCCCTTTCCCCCGTCAAACCTAGTTTAAAGCCCTCTCAATCAGCCCTGCCAACTCAGGGGTGAGAATCCTTTTGCCCTTGCTAGAGAGGTGAAGCCCATCAGACTCTAGAAGGTCTGGTGCCATAAAAATTGCCCCATGTTCAAAAAAAACCCAAAATTGTGCTGATGGCACCAATGCTTAAGGCACTTATTGATTACATGGGTTTTCTTGTTCCTTTTATTATTCATTCCTGCTACTGAAGGAAATGAGCAGAACACCAACTGTTTAGGTGACAAGGAAGTTGGAAGATAAACTGTTTTTTCATATGACAGATTTTACATGCAGCCCATCAATCTTCTAAAAAAGCTTTTTGATTTTGGACTGAGGTTTTCCTTGTCACTTATTTCAGTCTGTCTTTGCTAACAGTGATTTGATGTGATTAGTCTCTGTCACGTTTCTGGATAGGCTGACTCAGCTTCCTCAGAAGAAACACACAATTTAAAGAAGGAGGGAAGGAAGACCATCCTCTCTGCCTCCATCATGCATCTGAAGATCCAGAACAGACTCTGACATTACCTGCTGATGTCAGTTTCTGATGCTGCAGTGCATTTTTCCAACAGGCTGATTATAAACTCAGTAGCAAGGTTCCCTTTCTTAGAACTAGAAATCATATTTCATTTCTCAGAACTAGAAGTCATATCCTCTCACCAGAAGAGGATTTGATTCTCAGGCTTTACTCTCACTTTTAGCTTTTGACCACCATCAAAAACAGGATGCAAGATGAAAAGTATTGTCATTTAGATCAAGAGACTGTTTGTTACAAGAAGCAGAAACAATAAATCAAGAACAACTAATGCCTATGCCTCAACAGCATTGTTTTCCATGCAGAGTTTTTATTTATTCAGCAATGCTTGCAACTACCAAAGAGAGATTTGCAATTCACTTTATAACCCTGCATTAGTTCCTAGTCCTATGCAGCTATTACTCTCCATACCCCTGTTTTCCAATGCACGCTGCCTGCTGAACTTGTGAGGAGGCTGAGATGGTGTGTCCTGCTCTCTGCTTTCTTCCCAGGTTTGGTGATCATGCTTTTGAGATGAAAGCATCTGATGTATCTGAGATGCAGCCTTTGTTCATCCATTCGTCTTTGGCAGCTGCAGTACCATTTGGGTTCTTGGGTCCATGTTTCCAATTTATCTTAGTTTCCAGAGCAAACAAGTCTCATTCTTAGTGCTTCTTGTCAGATGATTTGGTAATACCTCTGCTCTCTACATATTCTGTGCCTGGGTTCTTTTCTTTTTTTTTCCTTTTTTTTTTAAGTATATTACCTTTTGGGTTTTCTTCATTCAGTGTTTGCCACAGTTAATGGTGTATTCAATGGCTACAGCCTCATTTTACTCATTAGATCTCCCCTTTGATAGGATCCCTCTGATCTTACTCCACTCTCCAGTGGAATAACCTCTTTGCTGTTATTTGAGGATCATATTGATAAAAAGATACCATTATCAGATGTGGCACTGTACACATCTTTTCATTTCCTGACACCAGCATTTCTGTTGCTCCCATTTTCCTTCCTTGTGCATGTAAAAACCTCACAGGATTTTTTTCAAGTGTTAATTTTATGGCTCTCCAGTCCTCCCATGCATCTCCCTGTGAAGCCAATCACACTGGGTAGGTAACTGCTCCCCTGCTCCATGTACACACTTGTCCCTTCCTTCCTTTGATTGTCTCTGCACTAGTTTCTCTGTGCATTTTGCACTAAAGTCAAAGCTATCAGACACCCAAAATTATCCACAGATCATGAGGATCCCAAGAATGATATGCTGCGTGTTCAGGCCACATGGTATGCAATGCATCCAGCATTAGGGACTCAGCTTCAGGGGAACACAAGGTCCACTTGCTCAGAGGTTATTCAGCGCAATTTTGTGCTCACCCTCTTCATGCTTGTACACTCATTTTCTGAAAGCTCAGACCATGGACTCTAAACCAGATTTGAACTCCAAACTGTTTTTAATGCTTAACATGTTCATCTTTCAGTGTCCATACAGATCAGTTGTAAAATGGCCAAAGAGTCTGTAAAACATCTGCAGTTTTAGAAAATAAGCATCAAGCCAGAGTGCTTCAAAACAATTTTTCTTCAGCCTTACAGTAAAGCTGCGGTAAAATCTGTCAATAAAAAATAAATGTTCATTTTATTTGTTTTTACACTAAATTCATTCTTTATAAACAGCTAAAGTTCTTAACAGTGTTTCACTGGCATCTAAAGCTTTCCCCTCTCCTCTCCTCCTCATGTCCTTTAAAAAACACCTGCACCTTTAAAAATCAGATGGCAAATGTAGGGACACCAGGGAGAGCACTGGCCTGCTTTGCTGCTGGCTCCCTTTCAGCTCACACTGAGGCAGGTAGCCCTCTCTCATTTTTCTCTAAGGTTATTTTCTCCCATATTTGCTCTATTCCAGGCAACAGATGTCTGCGTATCTTCTCTTTCTTTTATTTTTTTTTCCAGTGTGGTCATTCCATACAATATGACCCTTATTTTATGTGCAGGGGAAAATTAACACAGGGTAATTAGATGAGTTACACAGGGTCATGTGGTTTAGCTGGCAAAGCACTGTCACCCCAAACTTGGGACTGCTGCCACACCAGCATCACACATACCCCACACACCATCCTGATCGTGGAGGAATCATCTCATTGCTGTTCAACACCTTAAGCCCAAGGTAACAGCTTCCCATTTCCTTTCTGGATCTCTTCATTCTTCCTGGCTTTGACATTTATTTATTTTTCAACAGCTCCAACTCCTCCCCACCCACCCAAATCGTTCCTGGCACCCACTGTGACCCTGACCAGCAAAACCTCTTTCTGCATGCTGGGGGGAGTTGTGGTTTTAGTTCATTTTGGGTCACAGGTCCCAGAAGGCAAGAGGGGTGGCAGGTTCAGCCTTTGGCTGGGAGTGCTGCACCCCATGGCCATTCCTCCTCCTCGTTCCCAGGGGTGTCTCAGGAAGCCCCTTGCCTGGAAAGAGCTAGTTTGGTGTCAGGTGAGTAGTGGGTAAATTCTGTTTTGCTTTGGGAGGGAAGTGATGAATTCCCTGTGAATCAATGGCACGTGTCCCTGCCCAGGCCACTGAGGAGATGTTGGTAGCAAGGGGGCAAACACGAACCGAGGGATGCCCCTTTAGCGAGGCGAGGCTGTACAAAGCACTGAGGTTTTATGCAAAAGAGGAAAAGTCTGCAAGGACGGGCTGATTTAACAGAGCAGCCCAAACCATCTGAGAAGTAGGATGAAACACTTTTAAAATTCAGGGTGAGTAATTAGTTAACGACTTGATAATGGCTAGAAAGATGAGCAGAAAAGAGACAAGGAGCTTAAATCTCTTAAAGATCAAATGATTTTTTCTAGAAGTGTGGTGCAAAACTTTTCCTGTCAAGGTCATGCAAAAATACAAGGCTTGAAAGAGTGGTGAGCTATCTGGTGAGCAATCTGGAGAAACTGAAGTTTTGCTTCTGGAGAACTTCATAAGGAAAAACATGTCAACCAGGCACATCACTTTTTTAAAAAATCAAATTCAGCTGGAAAAGCAAAGCTGTCTCACAGTTTGTCCCCTGCTAGATTCCAATAAAATCCCTGGCACAACTGAGGCTAGATGTTGTGTCTTGCAACAGCAACAGTGCTGTCCCAGTGTGAGCTTGCTGTGCCGACTGAGGGGGCTGGCAGAACATGGGCAAACACAGTCAAAGCCAGTTGTATTAGCAAAGGCAAAGGTGAATGAAGGAGTGAATTAAGTTCTGAACATCTGTTATCCAATGTATAAATGTTTCCGTGTATAATAAGGATGATTTTTTTTTTTTTTGACATGAGAGGAGTATAACTATCCCCTTTTACAAGGTGTTGGCAGAGTTACTCAACCTCCTCCTGATAGTAAGTCACAATACTGATGCCACCTATTCCCAACAAGCCGTTATGTCTGGAAAACTTAACTTTTCAATGTGGTAGATTTCTGCTATAAAAACACCAGCTGGCTGAGGACACCACATTATGCTTTGTAGCGGGCTGGATGCACCGCCCCTAGAGGGAAGCAGCACCCCGTGCCCATTTTTGCTGCGCTCGGTGTCGGCTACTCCCATTCTCAGCGCTCTGGGCCCGGCTGCCCTGGCTGGGGACAGCCAGCCGCGGCTGTGTCGCTGCTGCTGGTGGAGGCTGCGGTTCGGGCGAGGCGCTGGGCAGTCTTCCCTCGGCGGGGGCTCGGCGCTGGAGGGCGGACAGCAGGGCCGGGAGCGCTCCAGAAATGCTCGCTGGTGGCCGGGGAGGAGGGATCGGCGGGG
>VZRS01008529.1:2078627-2093942 GCA_013398055.1 Ifrita kowaldi
CCGGAGGGCGGCGAGGGCAGCCCGATCCTGCCGGGGACGGGAGGGCCGGAGGGCCGGAGCGCTGGTGGAACAGCGGCAGGGAGGATGCGGATGTGTCCCCCCCCGCCCCTTATCTTGTACCTACTTCTCGGCATGCAGCTCGCCTCTCAGCCTCCTTGCTGTCTCTGCTGCTGTGCTGTCATTCAGGCTCTGTGGAACTGTGCGTGACAAAGGAAGGCGCTGCTGGAAATATTTGTAACTCCGGGTGCTTGAGCTGTTGCATCCCCACCGCGTATGGGAAAGCCCCTCTGCACGTGCATAATTTTAAGGCTGTAGATAATCCCATTCCCTTCCGAAGGCAGAAAAATCAACCCTTAACTGAAGTATCCACCTTCAGGTTGTTTGCTTGTGGAATCAGCTGGGCAATAGACATCACATTAATAAGTCTTCCTGTGTTCCTTATAGAGCTTATTTTTAAATTCAATTACTGCAATACACCTTCCAAAAGAGTATAGCGCATCTCTCTGTTAGTGAGACTTTTATTCTCGTTCTGTAAATTGCTGGAATGTTGGCTTTGTTTTTTCCTAGCTACCTGATTGTGGTTCAGTTTGAAATGCCTCTAACATCTTTTTCCAGCCAGACTTTTCAGCAGCAAATTCTCTTTCAATTTTTTTTTTTTTTTTAAATCATTGAAACACCTCTTAAGTGGAGGAAGTCTGGGAAGGGAAACAGAAAAAAAATTTTGGTTTGCCTGAGGCAAGCCAGAATCTTGCTCTTTTTTGGGGTTTGTAAACTGGAATTTTCACAGACGTGTCCCATTTTCTCATGCATCTTCCTTTAGGAAATTAATGTGCAGAGAATTTTAGCAAAAGTTTAGGGAAATAAGAGCAAGAGGGAGGACATTACCCTGTCCCTTTCTAGGCTTCAATATTGATGGAGAGACTAATTCCCCATTAATTAGACGTTTACAAATTGTTTAGTTCAAGGACATGGAAATTATCATATACATCACTTGTTATTGTGCTTACTTCCCGACTGGATAACTGAAAAAGGAAATTCAGCTGTGCTAAATGGCATGTGTTACTGATAACACAGAAGAAGAACAAACTTCGCAGAAAGACCCTAAACCATTATATGTCTATGCTGCTTAAAGGTAACCCGATATTGCTGGTAGACATGTTGTGTTGGCAGTGATAAAAGCCTGAAGATATAAAAAACACAAGTTTGGTAAGTAGAGGTAATATGCTCTATAAGATTAACTCATAAAACAGGAAGGCTTTTGGAGCTCCCAGGTACTTTGACCCCACACAGAGAGTCTACAAGCATATCTTTGCTTTTACTGTGGGAGCTGTCACACATGGACCACATGCTTTTTAAAGGAGTTTGCTTTCCATGCCATTAATGCTGCAACATCCCAGCTGCCGGTGGTGTAACTTGTGTGGAGTTCACTGCAGTGGAAAGTGGGAGCTCCCGGGTTGCTGCAGCTTACTGGAGGTGTTTCTGCAGCTGGGAGCTGCATGCTTTGCCCAGCTTGGCCTGGACATGCACATCTCCTAATCCTGAAAGCCAGGCTCTTCCCCTTCAGCCAGTATTGCTCTTAGCAAGGCCTGAAGGCAGTTCACAACCCAATGCCTGCATCCAGCTTGGCTTCCCCAGTGAAAAATTGAGAGCAGAAATTATGCCTTTCTGTTATGGCCTTTTTATAAATATTCTCTGTTAAATTTTTACAGCCACAACTTTGTCATCCATTTGGATTTGGATTTATATTACTGGAAGTTGGTTTTGCCTTTTGCACACCAATGCACAAACCTGTTTTTGGCAGATTCATTAAAATTACTGAGGAGAGAAAAAGGAGGAAAAACACTTAGATACCATCCAATACTCAAACAGGACAACTGGATATTTTTTTTTTAAGAACTTGTATAATTCTACCTTTATGGTCCCTGTTCAATGGCCTTTGAAGTGGGCAGTGTTCTTTGAACCAAACTCTATGGCTGCATAGGCTTTTAAAAAGCAACGCCACACTTTACTGTAGTTTGGGATAGTGACTCCTCTTTTCCAGGCTAACTTGCTGAATGCATCTTCTCTTTGCATTAATAAAGATAGATGGGAAGACAGGAAAGCCAGCTCCCTGTTTCATGCTAGGAGTTGTGACATTTGCAGGCTGCACATGCTCCTCTAGGAAGCCTGCCGCTGCTTTTCCTAGCTGTGGGAAAAAATTGGAGGCCATAAGCTGATTCTATTTTTGTTCAAACAGCCCGTGGAAAGCAAAATAGAGTTTCCTGTGAAAACACGGTTCTTCCAAAGCCTTCTGAGCCTGCCAGTGACTACGGTGCAGTGTCACACAGCCAGCCTCCCTCGCTTTTTCCTGTGAGAATTTACATGGAACAGCAGTGCTGCTCCTTAGGGGCCTGTTTCTCACTCAGACTGGTAAGGAGAACTCCACAGAGGTGACATTTATAGCTCTGTGTTTCAGCAGTGGGGGAGAAGGTTGTGGTCATGATGCTGATGCTTATTGTTGCATGCTTTCTGCTGGCCAGTCATCAAGTGTTCCCTGAACAAAATTGTTCGGACCTGTCTCATTAAAATGCTTTCCTCTAAAATGGACAGGGGTTGTCGCCAGGTTTCTGTAGCCTCATTATAACCCTGGAATCCCCCATAGACTACAGACATTTTCAGACCAAGAAACAACAGCTGAAACAACACCTCATTTTCAGTCAAAGTTGTAGACCAGAAGCAATTTCATTCATGTTCCCCAGGCTTAAATTAATGGGCTGCCCTTTACCTGTCAAAGTGAGATTTTGAGTTACTGCTTGTCCTTGCTCAAAACACACATTGCAGCAAGACCCAGCACCTGCAGTCGGACAGAGACATTTGTCCAGCTATCCTGAGAGGTTATGCAAACCAATATGCTGACCATACTTAAGGGGTGTCATTGCTGAATATCTTATTTCACTTTCTTTAATCACTCTTGTTCCTCTAAGTGTAGATTCCCAGGAACAGCAGATAATAATTTTGCTGCTGTCCTGGCACTAAGGTAAGGTAAGACCTCAACAGCACATGGTCAAAGTAAGAATTATTTCATCAGTCAAATACATGCAGTGCAGTGCTTCAAACTAGCACTTCTCTCCTTTGCTCACCAGCTTGCTTCTCTGTGTTACAAGACCTGGACATACCCCAGAAAGTCCCAGGTTTCTTGTCGGAACTCACGAGTCTGCATTATTTTTTCAGTCACCAGCTTTTTCAGATGTAGATGCTGTAGTATTTTGACACACCAGATAGAATTAGTAGCAAAGGGCAGAGTAGTCCCTTGCAGTTATGGGCAAAAAACCCTGTAATGCCCTTCCCAGAATATCAGATTATATCTTCACATCAACTAGCAGCAGAGAGCAAAGAAAGTTAGGTATCTTCCAGTTCCTGGTCTAGGCACAGCTATGGATCACAGGTGTCTATTTGTCCTCATCTCTGCAGCTCAAATGGCTCCTTCCCTTTTCCCTTTCTCTACAGCAATCAAGCTCTTCTCCTTCACTTTGCTAAAGTGGCCAAATCCTTCCATCCCTCTTCATACTTGCAGGACAAATATGCAAATATGCTTTTCTCTGAGATAGCGGCTGCAAATTATATTTTTGATCCATCTTTCCTAAGATTCAGGGTTTCAGATCCATAAAGTCTTACCAAAGGTGCACCGGCAGCTGACTCGAGGACAGTGCTTTCTGACCAGAGAGGGTTAATCATCAACAGTATCCAGATGGTTTGTGGCTGGGCCTGGTGATGATGCATATACTTGGGGAATTTCCAGGTTTTGTTCATGATTCATTCAGTTTTGACTTCCCTCCTGAAAAGGGAAGATCTCACAAAACACAGTAATAGTTTGCATTGTAGAGCTTTTCACACACAGCTTTGCATGAACTGAACTGGAGATTTTGACGTGACTCTTTCATGGCAAGGTTGTGGTATTACATCATGAGGCTGGATCTGTACAGTTTTCCTCTTCTGTTGTGTACAAGCACAGCCTCCCAGGGACCTATTTTAAAGTTTTTTTTAATCTGTCTCCAAAGCCATTTACTGCTGCAGTGGGAGAGGCCTTAACTACCCTTCCAGTCTGCCATTCTGCGTGTCTCCCTGCTTTAATAATGACAGTAATGCAAACTGTCACTCTCCTTTTATTCCAAAGGCAGCTGACTTTTTACAACCTGACACTGGGCTGGCATCTTAGAATATAACTACAGTCATTCAAATATGTGATAAGAAATGCAGGAGAGCATTCTTTTAGCACCAGGAATATAGGCATTTACTGTTGGCACTTCAATGATAATGAGATGCACCTTGTCAGTGTGTTGTGTGAGCATCTGCATCATCCTTAAGATGTTGATCCCACTTCATCTAACTTCAGGTCCCACTGCAGCTAACTGCCAAGAGTATGCTTTAGTTAGAGGATGTGGTAGCAGTTTCAAGGTCAAATTGTACATATTGCTCACGATCTCTGTGCCTGATATACTCTGAAGAGATTTATGTAATAGGTTGGGCTTTGTTCTCCTCCTTATGGAGCAGAAACTTGCAGAACCTTACAAGATGTTGCTTATCAAGAATGTGCTCAGCAACGTGAGCATTGCAGCACTGCTGGCAGCCATGCGTGTTTAGCACAGGCTGGTACCCACCCTTGCTTTCCTCTCCTCTCGCCTCACTACACTCACACTCCCTGCCTTCCACTGTGGGCTGATGGCTGCTTTAAAGTCCCACAAGCTCCTGCCCCTCCAGACATCCCCTGCTTTCACCTCTGGGATGCTGGGCACAGGGGACATGGTCTCTAGTGGTCACAGTGCAGTAAATACCTCCCAACACCTGCCAACGTCCCGACTGCAGACTGCATCCCCAGACTGCATCCCCTGCTCTCCACCTGTGTCTGCGGGAATGCTCAGCATGTAGGGGGCAGCAGGAAAGCCTCCTGAGAGCTGTAGCACAGCCTGTGTTCTTCCCAATGACAGTACCCTGTTGCATGTCCTTTCTGTGGAAAGCCCCTTAACCGCTGAATGATCTTCCCCATCATTTAGCCTAGCCTGCAATACTCTGCTGAAAAGGCAGATCCATTTCTCCACTGTGCCATTCCCTCCTTTTGCCAATGACTCATCCTTGCTGTGATTCCTTTGAGAAGCAAGCTAATACCATCAATTAAAAAGAGAAAAAAAGAAACTAAAAAAGAAAACAAAACACTCAGTCTTTCCAGCTTCTCAGGTACTTCCTTTGTATTTCGAACTGCAGGCTCTCAGAGACATCTCATTTTGTGTGCTGAACTGCATGAAGCACTTGTGCCTCTTTCCCAATGATCTACAGAGAAATTAATTTCGATCAGTGTGGTATTCTGTGGATGGCTACAACTTAAATTTCAGAGAAATGTATGGCAGTAAGGATAGAGTTGTGTTTTACGCACTCTAGAGATGCAGATTTATTTCTTTACAGCATCCTGACTGATGTAGCTTTCTGGCTCCTAAGATAAAGATGCTTTTTCACAGATATGATGTTTGAATATTGTGGTGATTTAACATTTTGGGAGTTTGGAAAATGTGTCACTTGGATTTAATTCTGTATTGATATCAAACCACAGACCTAGATAAGAAAGAGATTTGAAGTAAGAAAAATAAGGTAGAGCATATCAGAAGTTGAGGCCAATTCACACAAACCTTATAAGACTTAGAGGGAGAAAGCAAAAATACCAATCCCATATTTCCTAGAATTTTTTGATAAATCTGTAAAGATTTTTAAGCCATAAAGGACTCACTATCAAACTTCTGACACTTTGAAGATTTCTTTTCATGAAATGGCAAACTTTTTGTGCAGTGTGCTTACAGTGTCACAGTGAGGACACATTCAAGTAAAGGGAAATAGAAAAGTTGGTACTTCAACTTTGGAGCCTTTCTAAGTTTCTGGGGATTCAAAGCAGACAATCAAGTAGTTCCCTCTGCTGAAGTAGCCTTGGCCACCTGGAATTTATCCTGTAACAGTGTGACATCGCTCTGAATTACTTTGGTAATCCAATAAATGTGAATTCAACCCTGGGGAAATAAAGCTGTGCAAAAATGTAATTATAGGCTTATAAAAATCATACTTTTCTAGTATTGCATTGCTTTCCCAAGAGAAATATATTACCCTGGGGATTGAAATGGGCGTGTATTTGCTTCATCCGTCATTACAATACATGCAATCTACTGCCAATTCTACCTACAAGTACAAGATGCGAGACTCTGAGGTCCTCTTACTGTAACAGCTCCACTGAAATTAGAGTACTTTTGTCAAAAAAATCTGCATGGCTTTAGATGAGTATCAGAGCCATTCAAACAATTTTATTTTAGTATTATTTCTACTCTTTACTTTACACATGCTTCACATTTTCAGAGAGATGTGTTGGCTGCAGTGGACTACACCAATGGACACTAGCTAAAGGTCAGAATACATGTGTTTAAAACTGTCAAAAAGCCCTTGAGGGGAGTATGTCATCAGGAATATGCTTTCATGGGATAAGGACTGTTTCTTCACCATTCCAATAAAGCAATACAAATCAAAATCCTTCAACCACCCTGAAAAGCCTTAACACTATTACTGCCATCATCCCAACTGCTTGGAGGCAGACCTTGAGATTAAAGAGGCACTCTTGTTTCATGATGACATTCACTTGCCCTATCCTTCAGCAGTGGAGATAGATCAGCAACCTTCTCCTGTGGGAGTTGCAATGGTGATTCCTCCAAAAACATGCTTGGTTGGAAAATGGATCAGGATTTTTCAACAAAGATGTTTTCCTTTGGAAAATGTTGATATTTAGCTGTGATCAAGAGATAAAAATCACTCCTGTCTCCAGCACCTTTTTCCACCCCAAAAGCCCGAGTTTAGGTAGCTTGCAGGTTGAGGTATTTGAGAATTGAGACACTCAAGTGAGCATCTCTGCTCTGTGACAGCAGCCAACCTGTTCTTGGCTGTTTGAGCACGAATGAGTCTCACTTTCTGCTGTTCTGTGTACCAAAATATTAAAGGCTACTTCATTCACTCATGGAATGGGCAATGCTTGAACTCTTCTCTCTTGGGTGTGCTTTTGCCCCTGTGAGGAGCAGCGAGGTCTGACTGCGGTACCACCGCAGGGCGGCTCCTCTGAACTGACCAAGGGCTCTTCTGTGAAAACATATTTAATGAAGGGTGGTAAAAGCTGGGAAAGAGGGAAGAACAAGGCAGAGGAGTATCAGGCACTGCATGAAAGAGCTGATAACATCCCCCCCAAAAATGCCTGTGGCCTGTGGATAATCCATGCCAGAGCAGGTCCTGTAGCCCATGAAGGACCCTGTTGGAGGATCAAAAAAAAGCATAAGGAAGGAGCAGCCGAAGAAAAGAGTGAGAAACCACGAATGGCAGAAAGAAGCTATTGTGCCCAGACCCCAGGCTCCTGTATTGCCTCATGAAAGGGAGTGAGTGCAACCTGCAGCCATAACAAGGGGAGTGGAAACGAGAGAGGAAAGAGAAGAGGTGTCTGGAGTGAAGGTGAGACTGGGAAAGCAAAGGAAAAGCCTTTCCCCTAAGTATTGAAATGTTTGTCTGCTTTGTTTCACAGTACCTGGATAAGCAATTAAATGTTTATGTTAATTGGCAATAAATTAATTTCACAAGTCCTGCTTCTTTTGCCTGTAAGAGTAATTGCAGGCAAATATGAGTGTCTTTATATATAAACACCTGTCTTTACCTCAACCCACACATTTTATCACTCTCATTCTTCCTGTTCTCTCCCTGCTGGGGAGGGTGAGCAAGTGGCTGCTGATTTTTTTGGCTGAGGTCAACCCACCACATCTCCCAAATATTTGTGGCATGAGAAAAACATTTCCTGTCCTCTTTGACAGGTGCAGTAACTGGTGGGGATTATGAAAGATGTGAAGAGGCTGCCTGAAGCAGCTTTGAAGTCTCAAAATCAAGTTTTTACAGATCTGTAAGTGAACTATCTTCTAGGAATGACATTCTAACCTGGGTGAGTAGGGAATAGATGAGGTGATCCTATTTCCTATGATCATATGACCTGTGGTGCTTTAATGCTCTAGCTACCACAGATCTGATCATTGAAAAATGGCAAATGAAAGTCATCTACCTACATGTTCAAAAACACACACAAATGGATAATTTTGCTCTTATCATGAATAACCTCCTTCAAAAAATATTTTATTTCATTATGCCTCATATAAGAAGAATTCAAGGGTGATTAACTAGCAGTGGAGTAAAGTTATTTCTAATCTCTTGGGAATATTGGTGTATATTTTATCTCACCACCCCATCAGCAGCAATTCAGACACACCACGTGGGCAAGTGCCTCCTGGAGTGCCAGCAGGAGTTATCCAGACTGGGAGGATTCAGTCCAAGGATGGTACTGAGGAAAGGGAACTACAACTTGTTTGTTTGGTTTTGTTTGTTTGTTTGTGTCATTCCTAAAGGTAGTAAATTTGCCATCCAAGAGAAGAGGATTGTTAGTTACTTTTGTTGTCTAGCCAGAATGTTACGTACTTTTACTCCAAGTTAGTGTGGACGAGGAAATTCAGTTTCTAAAACACCTTGCCACATGCGCCCTCCCAGCAAAGTCTGTTGCTCTTTGTAGGCTGGACCACATCACTGGAATGAGGTCATCCCAGACCTAATGTGCTGTGGTCCCAATGTACAAGTGTAACTGTGTGGTGCTAAAAACCACTAACAATGACCTTTAAAGAAAAAAACTGGTTGTCTTTTTCCAAATAAGCAGTGCAAAGAAAATCAGTACAAAATGAAAATTGCTTTCTTTGTATTTTTTCCTACAGTCAGCAAGAAATTCTCAAAAATACCCACTGGAAGAGGTAGGAAGATAGGAAGTGTTCAGTAATTTATTTGGTCTACAGAGTTTTTTATCACAATACTTCACTCTCATCCTTGCACAGAGAGCATCAGCCAGCCATTGGTAACCTATGCTGCTCCTCAGAGTGCTACACACATGGGTTTGCAGCTGAGCAAAGGAAAATAGCTCTGTCACAGATAAACCTCTCTGTCAGCTTATTATTTAGAGCACTTCTCCATACTGTGCAAGTCTTAGGCCACAAAAAGATCTTCTTCCTTGGGTTCTTCACCCCGCAGAAATCGTTGTCTTAAAATGTTCCCACCTCATTTAACAGTAATTACTGCTAATATACTTCCATAGCAAAATATTGTAATGTAAATTTTGCTTGACTACTTCATGTGCAGGGATTTGCAAGTGTTATTGAAAGTGTTGCTGTGGGAATCCACATCGAGCTGTGAAAGTAAGATCCTACACTTTATCTGTAATAAAGCAAAAGGGCTCCTGAGACCTTCCACCTTATCCTCCATCCATGCCCAGCCTTGTAAAACCTGGGTGAAAACACAGCATGTAACTGAATCAGTCAACAATGGGATTTGTGCTGGAAAGCAGTGGCAACACCACTGGAGGGAGCACCTGCATTTGTGTCAAAAAGATCCCATGTGTAAAGCAGAGAGGAAGTCCTGGAGACCAGCAAGTGCCATGCTGAGCTCCGGTTGCTTTAAATTGTTTGCAGACTAACAAAGCCCAGCACAGCTGATCTCTGAACAAAAATGTATCTTTGGTGCTATTGCAGCTCACAACTCAACACTTTCTTTTTCCCATCCTGATGGATTCCGTGTGTCCTGTCCTGGGATTGCAGGAGCCCCGAGGGGTATGGGATGTGAACAAGGGCACTCCGGCCAGGTCTGTGACACTGCAGTGCCGTGTGTGACTGCCGTGGGTGTGGGCTGGTGACAAGCACAAGCACAAGGCATGTCCAACCCCCATGGCCCAGCAGAGGTCCCAGGCTGGCACCGTGCGCCCCTGTCCTGTGCTGGAATGGGGCCAGCCAAGCTCCATGTGCTCCAAGCAGAGCAGTACCCTGGCTTTGCCTTTGGCTTCAAACACACCCTCGAGCAGGAAAATGCCCTTCATTTTTTTTTTCCAAAGGAGATTTGCTGCAAAAAGCATCACATGAGACATGAAGGCAGCAGGGACAGGGGAGAGTGTTGTATCACTATTTTCACTCATGAGATCAGGGAGTTGCTGTTTTGCCTTTTTCTCCCTGAGGAACATTTCGCCATTGCCCAGGTGCACTTTGAAGAAAAGGGCCAAAGCAGCAGCAAGACAAGGGATCAGCTCCAGACACACTGCAAGGTGTGGTAAACCCTGTTTAAGTGAAGGGAGGCCTCTTGCCATGTCACTGCGATCTCTAATGCCCAGACATTAGGTAACCCTGGCCTCTCTTAAGAAAAAACATATGTTCAAAGAAAGCAGATTGCCTTGGCTGTCAGTTCCTGAATTAGTCCCTATTAAGTGCTTCCTATCTGAATTTGGCTATCCCAGCCAAACCCTGCTTGGATGACTGACATTTTTATAAGAGACTAGCAAATAGCAGATGACAAATTACTTACATCTCCTGTAGATTTATGAAGCTTTGGATTTATAAACATTTTCATGACTATGCCACAGCTATTTAAATGTTTGCAAACAAAGAGACACAGAAGCTTCCAAGCAGAAAAGACCTAAGTATTAGTTCATTATTCCAGAAACTGGAGTTTTGCTATGGAACCAACTCCAACACTTGACCTGTCTTTTACCCTTTGCTCCATTCTGTCACTCTCTTGCTTTCATTGCCCACTTCTCATTGTTAATCTTCTTCCTTGCCCATGTGCTCTCACCATTATGGTTTTTAACCAAAGTATGCAGAGATTTTTCATGTTACATTGATTTCTCAGATATTCAGAAAGCTTAAGGATACTGTTTTTTAAACACTTTGAATATGAGAGCAACCAATGCATTTACAGGCTGTGACTTGCAATGAAATACAAGCATTTCACTTTCCATGTGAGTTTGCATTCCCTCGTCCCCGGGCTTTACTGATAACCACATGCTCATACAGAAAACAATGAAATTATTCTATTTACTCAGACGCTGAGCTGCAACCAGCGTGAAGTATTGCTCAGTATCCGCAGTCCACAAAATACCTTCCCACTGCCACTTCCTCTAGAACACTGTTAGACTTTCCAAAGTCACCACTTCCACCCAAGCCTCCTCTTTTGCACAGCTCAATATTTCCCCTTGCCAACTCCATTGCATGTTCACTACAAAGCGCCCTTGGCTGGCCAGTTTTAAGTTTTGGACAAATGAGTAGGCTTGGTGTGGTGGCACAAAAGGTGCCAGCTGAGGTTGACTCTCCTGAATGTAAAGCTTTAAGTGTGGTGCTGCAGCAGCAGTCATGGCCTATTTCCACTCAAACACAAGCCTCCCATAACTTTCCTTTCTTAAGTTCCTTGCTCACTTAATTACAGTTGCAAGCCTCTCTTTACCTTGTCCCTCTGCTAATCTAATTCACTGCAACCTCTTCCAAATTAGGTGGTTGGCTGCATCATTGAAATTCATGAGTGAACTTTTAATCTTGTTTAGTTGTCAAAATAGGAGGGCAGAGGGGCCAGCGTGGAAGTTCTCAAGTCCTGATAAAATGTTATTGCAGCTTATTGCTCAGTTGTAGAGAGCATCAGAGTATTTTATGAGGTGCCCCGAAGGTGTACCAGCCTTTTCTGCCCCAGGACTTTGCCCTCACTAAGCAGAGAGACTGTGCTCCCAGTACAGACCAGGTCTTTTCATAGGCTTTATTGGACCCCCTATTGGTTATAGTCACTAATACCTGAGTAATATCTCAGATTAACATCTGGCAGGAACATCTTTAGCCACATGATTTCTTGGGAATACATTTCAACCCAAAGCAAACATGTTCCCCTCTTCGGACAGCTTCAAGTCTCTGTTTGAATGCCCTGAGGGATGAAGAAGGGGTTGAAATCATTGGACACGGGTTTATTCTGGGTGTGCAGTTCTGTAGTGCTTTCTCTCACACAGTGCTGGCTGCTGCTGGGAACCACCTTCTCATTCAGTCATGTGAGACAGAGCCTGAAGAGGGTTGCTGCAGAAAGGTAAAGTGTTCATTCTACTACAAGTGGAAGAAATCACCAGGGACCTTGCTGCTGGAGCCTGATCTGCCCGCTGCTGTGTTTTAGAGTTGCTCTGTTCAGCACCATGATGCTGAGGAATCTGCATCCCGGCAAGTCAGTGAGTGCCACATTAGCAGTGTTTTCCACTCAGAGCTCCCCATCACCTCCACAATTACAAAACTGAGATCAGTATCATCTAAAATAAGCTTATCAGAAGGTATTTCTGAAGAGAGGAACGCCTGTCTTTTGGAGCTATTCCATGTATACACACTAGAAGCAAGCAATGAGTTACTGAAGTGCATGCTTTGTGCACATACACGTATGCATTGTAAAGTGATTTTTGTTTTGAAACTGCAGTAAGGCACAATTGCCAACACATACATTAAAGGCAAAGAGCTACATTAGGCAGGGGAGGCAGAGCAGAGACCTGCAGGGAAACATGGCTCTCTCATTTGGGTAACAAAGAGAGTCTGCTGATTCCTGAAAGCAGCTTTCTCGCTCCTCTAACACAAAATTTTCTGTCTTTAAAGGCAATCCGCAAGGATTTGCTGAAAGGAAAAAAATGTGAGGGAAGCATTCCTCCTGCAACAATGCTGCTGGAGCCTAATAACCTTAACCGACCTTAGGTGTCTCCATGCTCCAGCTCTGCTCTTAGCTCATTCTGCAAGAGCTACTTAACCTAATTACAGAGGAGAAGACACCTCAAGACTGGCGTGCGAGGAAGTGGGGGAGGGTGGACAACGTATGGTTTTGCCATGTGTCCTCAGGCATGATTTGTACAGGACGAAAACCATTCCTTCTTGCTTTAAAAAAGGATAAGCTCCACCTATGCGAGCAGGGAGAGCTATGGGAGAGACAAGCCGGGAGAGCCGCGTCCCACCGAGCAGCTGGGCTGCGCTTCCCGGCAGGCTGCGCTCCGCATCGCCCAGGGCTCTGCCGCGTCCTCACTGGGGACAAATTCTGTGCCACATGTAGCTCTGCCTCTGCGAGCGCTGCACCGGCCCCTGCTCCTCCTGCGGCTGAAGTCTGAAGGCAAACCGCGAGAATGAGTAGAGGATCGCTGTGAATTTCCTGCACGGAGATCTTGGCAGTAGGAGCGCTGGACTGGAGGCAGTGTGGCAGCTGTGGAAAACAGTAAATGATTAAGAGAAGAGTGAGCAGTTTTGTCTAATTCTTGCCACAGAAAAGTGGGAGAGCATCTGTGAAATGGGCCTGGCAAAGCTTTCTTTCCTGTTTTTTCTTGATCTGCCTATGGGACACCGTGAGAGCTGGAGATAGAATGAAATAATACTATGAAATAACTACTAGTTCAGTAGTGCTTCAGGAAACTTTTGCTACAGAAGAAAAGAAAAAATATACATAAAAAGAGGCAAATCCCTTTTGAAGTCATATACATTCCTGTAACTTTCAGTCATTGTCAAGAAAGTTCTTCAAATGGCAACTTAAGCAAAAGGAATAATTCTGCACAATAGATTATTTTTACACCTTTTTCTGAAATGTTTATTTTAGTCATTCAGGGAAAAATATAATAAACAGAGGAGCAGTAAGAGTCTGTATGATAATGGCACTATCCAGACATTTCTGAAAGCAGATCATCGGTAAATGGTACAAAAATGATCACCGAGGTCTAAGCCAGGCTGACGGGCTGTTTTCTGACCAGACATGTGCATGTAATTTGCATTCCTGCCTTTTGCAGGAGGATAGTGGTGAACTTCTTCAGCCGCTGCTGCCTGCAGTTTTGAGCATTACAGGAAGGCAGAAGAACGTTTTTTTCCATTGGAAGATGAACGGAGTGTAACGAGAGCTGCAAATAGTTTTTCATGGTGACACACAGAGCAAATCATCTGCAGAAATCCTGCCACTTTGCCAGGCAGAGAGGAGCTGTGCAGTGCTCAGTGGGAATAGCAGTGCCGCTCTCCCACCCTTCTGTCGTGCCGCCTCAGGTCCCCAGCACGGCAGAGAAGGCAGGCTTGCCCCTTCTCTGCACCGTGTCTGGTGCCACACTCTCCAGAGAGCCATGGGCACAGAGTAAGGACGTGACAACTCTCCACATTTGTGCACATTCTCACTTGTAGCCGGACCAGGTCTCCCAAGCATTCCTGTGTGAAATGGACCTTTTTCAGTAGGTGGTTTTCAGAACATCTCTGCTTTTCAGCTGAAGTGCTGGATGCCATCTCTCATGCATCATCCTCCCGCCCCAGGCAGTCCTGCCCGGGGAGTCCCACATGTGATACACCCCTTCCTGCTGAAACCTGGAAGACACTGCAGCATGCTGCACTGACAAAAAGCTTTGGCTTCAATAAACCTGCAAACTGTGACACATTTGCATTTCAACAAGAGTCCTAGCTAGCTGTAACCCCAAACAGAGGTGTGACTTTCAGGCCCACTACAGTACAAACAATAAAAACAAGCATGTCTGATTGTTATATAGCAGAGTGGAAAGGACAGAAAGAATGTAGTTGTTAATAACGTGAGTCCTGACCGCACCACAGAGTGCTGAACAATGAGACTTGACTGCATTCCCAAAAAATTGCAAAGCAATGCCTGTAGGAAGCTTTATAGTAATTCCCCTGGGATAGCATCTCTTCCACAACATCTGCCTTTCAGGTCTGGCTCATCACTACCCTCTGGATGATGTGTGTAAACCACCAAATATGCAGAATGGGATTTTTGAAGCAAGCAGTAAGCAACGGGTTTGTGTAGGGGTGAATTTCATTCTAACTTAACTCTTCCAAGTTGATTTGATCTGCAAAACCCTACAGGCATGAAAGCAGGTCTGGGAAAACCCCCAGGTCTTGGCACAGCAGTTTGTCACTGCTGTCAGCAGCCCCAAGGATTCAAGGACATCTCTGCAGGGTGGGCAGTCCAGAAGAGATGTGGACCCTGAAATTACATATAACTAGAAGAAAGAATCAAATAAAGGGAAAAATCTATCTCCTCTTTAGTTTGGCAGTTTAAATGGTACAGAATCTCTCCAGCCACAAAAGGGAAATAGCACCAATCATGTCAGATTTGCTACTGCTAAGTGTATTCCACCATCTGCAATCCTTCTCCTTCAGAGAGACAGCAATTGTGGAGATCCATTCTCACATCCGCATTTCAAACCCCGACTTCTGCAGGTGCGGCAGTGCCCATCTCGTAACCCTCTCAGTCCCACCCGCGCTTTTCGTCTGAGGGTTTTATTGACATTCCGCCAGCCGAGGGCTGTTGTGTAAGCACGCCGGCTGCGAGCGGGCTGTGAGGCAGCCGCGGCGAGGTCTGTGGCTCGGAGCGGGATCCCGTTCCCAGGAGCGGGAGCGCTCCGGCCGGGTGTGCGGGAGGCGCGGGGCCGGCCCAGCGCCG
>VZRS01008529.1:2094084-2142601 GCA_013398055.1 Ifrita kowaldi
GAGCCAACCAAAACACAATTTCACTTTTTAAAAGCCTTTTTTAATTTTTGGTTGGATTTTTTTTGTGGGGGGTTTGTTTGTTTGTTCGTTTGTTTGTTTGTTTTTATGTGGGATGACTTGAAAGTGTAATTTGAGCTTTTTCTAGCTTGGTTGAGGAAGTATTGTCCCATCTCGCCTGGAAATGCCCCAAATGGTTCTGTTACATACGCTTACAAAAATTCACATTTGTCCAAAAACTTTCACAGAATCTCAGAATTTTTTATGTTTGAAGGGACCTCTGGAAATCATCCAGTCCACCTCCCCCTAGAGCAGGTTACACAGGAACTTGTCTAGGTGAGTTTTGAATGTCTCCAGACAGGAACACTCAATGACCTCCTCGAACAGCCTCTTCCAGTGCTCGGCCACTCTCAACACAAAGAAGTTCCTCCTCACTTTGAGGTGAAACTTCTTGTGTTTAGTTTACAGCCATTGCTCCTTGTCCTGTCACTGGGCACCACTCAAAAGAGGCTGGCACCACCCTCCTGACACCTGCCTTTGAGATATTTGTATGTGTTATTGGGATCCTCTCTCAGTCTTCCCTTCTCTGGATCAAACAGGCCCAGCTCCCACAGTCTTTCCTCATAAGAGATGCTCCAGACCCCAAATCATCTTTGTGGCTGCTGCCGGACCCTCTCCAGTAGCTCCTTATCTGTCTTGTCCTGAGGAGCTCAGAACTGGGCACAGCACTCCAGCTGTGGCCTCACTAGGGCTGAGTAGAGGGGCAGGACCCCCTCCCTTGACCTTCTGGCTTTCACCAACTTTCAGAATGCAGCAAATAAACGAAGCTTTGGTTGGGCAGGCAGAGTGTCATAGGGCAGTTTCTTGAGGTTGTTCTATAGAAAAAGTGTCCTTAGAGGAAGTAAGTTCTGCCTGGCCATCGTTGTCCCTCTTTGATTGCACACAGTATTACATTTGGAGTGAAATTACGAAGCATAGGAGAATAGAGATTAACTACTCCAAAAAAAATTTTTAAGCTTTTAAAAATATTTTAGAAAGAAAAAGAGAGGTATAAGACCTAAAGATAAGGGGACTATGCTTGAATTTTCCCAAGAAACTTCGCTACTTCAGGAACATGGCACAGGAAAGAGAGAGAACCTCTGTGGGGCGAAGTGCACTTGTCCCTCCTACAGGAAAAGAGTTTTTTCCATGATCCAGAGAAACACATAGTTAATGCTGTTAAAATATCCTGAGCTCTTCACTCAACAGTATCCACATGCCAGGCTGGTCTACAGATTGTTGATGTTAATACATATGGGTCCGTCTGACTGAATGAGTTGTCTCTTCATTTGGTGGAGCAGACCAACTTTGTTGCACTGAAACACATGCATAGCAGACTGATTAGACACAGCTGAAATTTCAAAATGTGTCTAATGGACCTCAGTGTAGCTTTCTGTGAGTTTCCAGAGAACTTCAAGCAATTGAATTGATTACACTTTTTTAATGTTATTAGGTAACATTTTCTGCTTATAAAAACGGTAAGGTAAAATGTCTGTGACACTATCTCAATTTTGGAATCAAGCTGGAACGATAAGGACTTTGTGGCACTATTACAAAATACTGAAAAAGTGAAGTGCAGTAACTTCTTTTTCTACAAATATAAAGTAGGGTCATTTTTCACTGGAAAGCATCAATTGCTTCTAAATAAATAGATGTAAGTAGCAACAATGGACACCAGACACCTACCAAAGTCTCTCTGTCACTCCCCTCTGCAACTGGACAGGGGAGAGAAAACATAATACAAGGTTCATGGGTTGAGATAAGGACAGAGAGAGATCACTCACCAAATCAATCTCGGCAAAACAAACTCAGCTTGGGGATATTAACTGAATTTATTACTAGCAAAATCAGAGCAGGATAATGAGAAGTGAAATAAATCTTAAAAACACTTTCTTGCCACCCCTCTCTCCTTCCCAGCTCTAGCTCCTCCCCACCAGCGGCACAGGGAGACACAGGGAAACTCTGAGAGACACAGGGAGACACAGGGAGGTGCAGGAATGGGAGTTATGGTCAGTTCATCTCATGTTTCTGCTGCTGCTCTGGGAGTGGAGTCCTTCCCCTGCTCCAGGTGGTCCCTCTCGCAGGCAACAATTCTTCATGAGCTGCTGCAATGTGGATCACTCTTTCACCGGGCAAAATCCTTCAGGCACAGCCTGCTCCAGCTTGAGTCCTCCACGGGGTCAGAAGTCCCACCAGGAAACCTGATCCAGCGTGGACTCCCCTCTCCACAGGCCTGCAGCTCCCTGCCAGGACCCTGTTCTGGCCTGGGGCTCCCACGGGGTCACAGCCCCATCTCAGGCATGAACCTGCTCTGGCCTGGGTCTCCTCCATGGGCTGCAGGTGGATCTCTGCATCCCTGTGGATCTCCATGGGCTGCAGGGCACAGCTGCCTCACCACGGTCTGCATCACAGGCTGCAGGGGAATCCCAGCTCTGGTGCCTGGAGCACCTCCTGCCCCTCCTTCTCCACTGACCATGGGGTCTGCAGAGTTGTTCCTCTCCCATATTCTCATTTTGCTCTTCTCTGGTCAGTTACTTCTGTGCAATAACTTTTTTTTCTTTCTCTGCAATCTGTTATCACAGAGGTGTTACCACCATTTCTAATTGGCCCAGCCTTGGCCAGTGGCACATCTGTCTCAGAGCCAGCAGGGACTGGCTCTGCTGGACATGGAGAAAGCTTCTGGCAGCTTCTCACGGAAGCCACCCCTGTAGCCCCCCTGCTACCAAAACCCAGGCCATGTAAACCCAACACAAACATAAATGCAGAAATGACTGGGGTGCTTTGGACCAAAGCTCTTGCTTACTTGTGGAATCATCCTCTGAATTTACTGAACCGCTTGAAATTCTGGCAGGTCTGTTCCAGGCCAAATGACCATAGAATCTTTTATTAAATAAACAAACACCCCTGCATTTTGTCAGATGCAGGGCTGCAGGAATACAGCCTTGGCTTTCTAGAAGCCTGTTGGATCATGCTTGGCTGTGAAAAGGAAACTGAGCAAAGAGTGTGTCTATTATATGCAGTTTCCTTTGATTCGTTGTGCTCAAATAAAGGAATTATTATTTTTCTTCCGAAGGAGGAACAAAAACTGGGTAAGAGGCAAGTGGAGGTGCTTCCTGGATAATCAAGCCCTCCTTTTGTCCTTTCCAGCAGCATTTTATTTGCAAATGCCCATTCTGCACAAGCTATAAAAGGCCTAGCATTCTAACAATGCCGTGTCCTCATTGAGGCTGACCTGGAGCAGACCTCTATTTACCAAACATAAAGATGCTAATTATTTTGTGTATAGGCCTTAACATGATTACAGAGAGCATGGACACTGGTTGTTGTTATAGCAATCTGAATTAAATTACGCTCGTGCCAGCATAATTAGGATTCCCCCCATCACTTTATTGGGCTGTTTTTTTAACATGGCATGGTAAAAACAATGACATGGTAAAAGCAATGACAATTTCACTTTTGCACCAACTAAAGTATGCAGGCAGAGAGACTGAGAAAACCAATGAGGTATCTTGATGAAACCCTGACAAGGGAGGTGGTCAGGGTTTTATGTAAAGCCCAGAGATGGCTTTCCTGCGCCTCTGAGCATTTCAATAAAAACTCATTTAAAAAAAATGGAACTGGAGTTATAAAAACTAAACTTAGGCCAGGCCTTCCCTGTTAAATTCCTTGTTTTCCACCCTGCCTTTGCGTGATGGGAACAATTGCAGCATTCAAGCCCTGCAGCACAGTGAGGTAATGGAGTTATGAGGCTGGGCCATGGGTGCATGTCGGGGGGCACGGACTGCCCAGGCTCCATCGGGTCCCGAGGTGGGGGAAGCTGAGGTGGCTGGTGGGCGGTGGGTGGCGTGGCCTTTTGGGAAGCAAGGCAGAGAGATGAAAACAGCAGGAGGCCAGGCTGGTGGCTTGGGCAGCTCTGGTCCCACCATGGCCAGAGGGCCTCAGGGCCTTCACCTGGGGCAGGACATCCGAGGAAGCACAGCAAGGCTCCGAGCCCCTGCCCACACCCCTCAGCAGCTCTCGTGCTGCACCTGCCAACAGGACAGGTCTCGTCTGCTGCTGTCACCGTCTCTGGGGCCACAACTCCCTCTGCCTCCATCCTGGGAAATCATGCTGCACTGCCTGCAGCTGTATCACACAGCTTTGGGAACAGCTGAAGGTGAAAGAGCATCTCCTGCCTCCTTTCTACTGTTCCAGAGGATACTTTGTGGAAGCATCCTGAGGGCCAGGCCACTGATGCCAATGCAGTCAGGAGGGAAAAGGTGTTAGTTTCTCACAGGAGCTACAACTCCAGCATGAGTAACTCGGACTTGCGGTTTGGCTTCTGAAAGAGATGTTAGTCCATCAGAGTGTGAGTCTTGTGGTGGCAGCAGAGATGCAAGTGATGCGTTTAAAGGCTGTGTGGTCATTTCTACAGCAGAAAATCACTGTGTCAGATACTTGGTGGGATGCTCCGCTTCCAGAAACACAAATGCTCCAGAGTCTAGGCAAATGTATCGTAGCCTATGGGATGACACACACATATTTTGTATTATACAAGTTCTTAAGGAATTTATGAAACCAGGGATTGTAGTTTGCTTTCAGTTCCAGCACTTTGCATAATTTGATTTCCTGAATATATTGTGAAGGCAGAAACAAGCAATAAGGTCAAGCTAATACACAGACAAGTGTAACACATCTACTAGATATTTTCCAGGAATCCACTTGGAAAGTTTCTGAATATACGACCCTGCTAGACAGGGCTTATGTTCACTAGGATCACAGTGAGCCCCGCATGCGAGAGAGGCCGTGAGGGAACCAGTTCACAGGGGAATTCCCATGCAGCAGAGCTCACTGATCTAAATGGTCTGACACTGTCTCCAAAACTGTGAAAGACTGTGATAACAGCAGAGCATCAAATACCAGCTTCCCTGGTTCTCACTACATTCCATCCCCCCTCATGAACAGTAAAATGAATACGGAAATATTACCTTAAAGGCTGGTGCTTTGAAGCATATATTTACATCATACAATTGCCATATAATCTCCAGCATTAATTGCCATAAGAATCAAGTACTGTGGGAGAAAAACTTTGCTATCCATAAGTAATTCCTTTTGGGGGGATTTGGTAGGCTTAATCAAGTCCTATCATAACTGCCTACCTGATTGCTCACGTTAGATTTTGCTCCTGCTTCAGAGAACTGCTGAGGCAATGCTAGTGGGGAAATGCTCCAGGGCCTTATTCAAATCCTGTATGGCTTCAGTGTTCAGTTGAAAGATCCCATTAGAAATGGGATCACCACCCAATACATTCATGTTGTCAGTAAACATCCCCATCTGTCCAGCTCTATTATTTTCTCCAAGGTGACCTGTCTTGCTACAGATTGCATCCATTGCAGGCTGGAGTGTCAGACCTGCTCACAGGAGGCTGCCCCTTTGTGGGAAGCCCACACACCCTATGAGAGTCCCAGCAGCACCACAAAAAATTATTTTACCTTTCCCAGGATAACGCTAACTCTGGTACTTCCCACCACCCTGTGTGAGTAGTTTTACTCTCCTAGCAGTCCAAGGAAAGTTTCTCCATGACCCAAGCAGGCCCAAGATCCAGATTGCCAGGGCTTTGCCTCCTCTGGATGATGAGTCCTCTCCAGCTCCAGGCAACAGGATCTTTTGGCCCCTGGCTCCTGTACTTGAAGGAGCCACCCCAGAGGTGCTTCCCAGCCTCTCACTTAGGAGCAGGGAGGAAGAAGGGTGATGGGGATGGAGGAATGCACATTGTGTGACTAGGTTTACACTGGCAGCAAAGCTACAGCTGCCCCCTTCTAAGGCAACAACCTCAGATTGTGGCCAATGTCAGTCTTGTACTCCAGCAGAAGGACCCAGTCATGAAAGCTGATGATGCAGATTAATGATCATAGCAGCTGGAGGGGAGACAATAGCTATTCGTGCAAATAAATTTTGGTAGATTTTTTTCAATGTGGCACCTGAAACAGAAGTGCCTTCCTTCCCTCCCTCCCAGCAGCACTATTTCTTCCATACAACTGTATTCCAGGCAAAGCATCTGGGACATGGATTCACCTGCAATGGGTGTCTCAGTACAGCAAGGCAGGGGAGATCTTCTTTCTGTCAGCAGTCACAGTGACTGCATTTTATCTAGATTCAGTCTATGGATCTTAATATAGATCTTTGTTACATGAGACTGAGTACTGTTCCTATGAAAGCACTGCCTTTTGGAACAAGGTGCAGCGTTTCAATGAGTTTATTATAGGAGCACTCATCAAATGGAGGGGTAGAGGGTGCTGGGTGGGGACAAGCTATTTTAGAAATTGAAAATGAACTCATATTTAGCAGGAAGCAGCCTTATAGGCACCTTCAGACTTAAAAACAAAAAGAAATAAAAGTAAAGACTCAGGCTTTGATAAAAAACAAATGCATATCTTTATGTGTTGTATGTCAGTTCCCTGTGCCTCTTAAAGACAACTCAGCATAAACCCACCATGTGAACTTATGAAACAGCTTTTATAAACTAAGTTGACACTTTAGGTCCCGGACTAAATGCAAGTAGTTTACCAAAGTGAGGTGACACAGAAATATTTTGGGGGGGTGGGGCACACATAAGAGTCTGGCTTCATTTTCACATCAGCAGGGCACTTCGTCTGAAGCAAAGGAACAAAACCAGTTCATGATTTCTGCAAAGGGTTCCTGATACTAGAGCACTCTGAATGCCATTAGTGTAAGTAACGCTGATTGTTTTGCACTGGCTTAACTTTTACTGTTTCTTCCTGAAACAGAGGAGAATTATTTACCTGTAACTCTTGTGCCGGCATGCAGAGACTGTACCGGGGAGGCAGCGAGACCGGGAACTGAAATGAGAGACACTCTCAGCTGTGAATTTCTCTCCCCACTAGATGGCCCATATCCCTACCCATGAGCCAGGGAAAGGAGGATTTCTTCCCCGCATGTAACGCTAGCTACAGAGCGATCCCACGCCGGCAGACAGGCTCTGCAAGCTGACAAACCTTCTGCCCTACCCCGGCGTCGCTGAGGGCTCCGTTTTGGAAATCCCATTCTCTGTATCTAGGTGGAGAGGAATGGCTCCCGAGCCCTACTGTACATTCCATTTCACATACAACTCTCCGCTGGAGAGCCAGTGCCAAATCTGAGGGTGTTTTTCCAGCAAACTGTATTTGGAAAGTCAGATCCTGAATTTAAAGGCGACTCCCCTGTTTTTACTCCACACGGATATTTCACCCACGCTTTGATACCTCCCTAGCCATTACACAGAGACATTTACCCAGTGTTAAGCAGGTCTGACACAGGCAACAGAAAGTAGGGTACATCCCCTTTTATATCTGCGTACTCGCACTCTTCGATACCTAACTCCCTCCGTGCATTGAGGAGAAAAACCATCTCCTCCCAAAGAATCTCCAGCTACATTTTTCTCTGAAGAGAAAAATAATATATGTAAGTTCCTCTTTGTGCCCCAATCAGGCCAGGAAATAAAACAGCCCATTGTAAACATATTTACTTACAGTTACAGAGCAGGAAGGACTGGCATATAATCTGTTGAGCAGTAAGGACCTTTGATATAAAAAATGGGGACAAACTGGCAGCAAAATCAACATTTGTTTAAGCTCAAGGAATTCGGATCCAGTTAAGTAAGAACATCCCCACCCCAAATCCAGATACTTCATGCTGAGAAAGGAATCAGATGCACAGTGAGGGAATAGCTCTTCTGTTACAGATTTTATGACATGACCATCTCATTGCATTACATCTGCACCACTTTTAACTATATGTCAAAATCATATAGCCTAAGGAACCCATGTCCTTATGGTGAAGGCATAAAATATACATACACATTATTAAAGTTGCATTAGCTTTAGTTCATTCCGCAACACAAGGCCTTGGAGGCATTGTTGCCTTGAAGAGCAAAACACCAGTTTTGGTAGTTAGGAGCATAAATACTAATCCCTTCTCTGATATTCACCTAGCTTGAAACTTCAGCTATGTCACTTGTGCTGCAAATTCTTTCCTTGTGAAGTATGGAGGAAATAGTGTTGTGTTTGCCTTGCAGGGCTATCTTGGAATGGTTAAAAGTTGAACTCTGCTTTAAATGTGTAGGGTACTGTTACTTAATAGCTCAGTATTTTTAAAACCCACTTATTTTTCAAGAACTCTGAGGTCTCTTTAGTGATTCATCTGGTTTTCCCTTGGTCACCCTTGTGACAGGCTGTGAAGATGTTCCCAGAGGAGAGAAGGAAGGGACACTGAATGGCAGGGTGCACAGCATGCTGCCTTTCAGAGGGACACCACAGCTGCCCATGTAGAACTGCCCGGTGATGCATCCAGCCCAGCACGTATCTCCCACGGTGGCCCCTGCCATGTGCTCTGGAGGAAACAATAGACATTCCCCCACAATTCAGTCCATCAGGTGGTCAATATTATACTACAGAACAAGCTCTGCATTCTTGACTGCCTCTGTCACTCATGCTGAGGAAGAGGATTAGTGAGCCCTGTAAGGACCAGAATATAAATGGTACCAGCAAATACCAATCTTTCTCCTTTCTGTACTATCCAGATTTGTACATTAGCACAGATCAAGCCTGCTTCTGAAACTTCACAGAAGTCCTAACCAAAAGTACCAAAATCCTCATGAAAAGATTGCATTATCAATGTAATGTGCTCCTGTCTCCCCTTGGTGATCTGGAAAACTGTTTGCCTCTCTTGTTGGGGTGGTTAATATGGCATTGTCTTGCCTCCCTCAATCACTCTGTCAGACTCAGCACTACTGTACTCATGACCCCCAAGGAAGACATATAGCCATCTCCAGACACCACACATCCAGAGCACTTTACCCTGGCCTTTGTTATAGAGTCTCTGTATCTCAAGGTACTGAAGACATGAAAATCTCAGGTCCATTCAATACAGGCAGCCCTAGAGTGGATGTGTCCAACCATGGCTAGTCCATGGAACACCTTGAAATTCTTGGGTTTTAGGAATAAAGGGTTGCACTAATCTGACAGACAACAAAAATACAGTGTATAACATGTAAGCAGTCTGCTGCTGACCCGAGCACAGGGAGCCTGAACAACAGGTAAAACCTCATCAGAGCTGATGTAGGGCTGCAGCCTTTCTCCCTTTCCAACATATGTGAGAGAGATCTCTTCTTTTTTTTCAGCAATTAGAAGTGAGGCCTTAAAATATAAAGCATTCAGTGTAATACAGCTGCAGTACTGATGTCAGATGTGCTTAACCCAGAGCACGGAGAAAGAAAGAAAGAAAGAGCACATTGCACATGAATAATAGCCGGTATCTGTGAAATCATATGACCATTCAGTTGGTGGATTAACAATTTTAGCAGCTGTTCCCACCAAACTGACTGTCCTGAGGGAAAGCACAAAAGAAAAGTTTGCCTCCCCACCCTCCTGAGAGACCCTCTGCAACAGAGTCCTTAGTATCAAATAATGCATTGAACGAGAACTGCAGTGTTGAATTTTTTGGTGTCTCCCACACAGCAAGCAATCCTCTGAGCCACCAAAGTTTGGTCACTGAAGAAGTCCAGTGTAAGATAATACAGATGTATTCATCAGGACGTATTACTGACACAATTGAATTCCACTTTCCCATCATGCTAGGCTGTTGAAATTTGATATAAGCATACATTAGGAATGGAAATGCATATAAGCACTTTGAGGAGAAATAAATTTCATTTTTGATTTTTCTTTCTAAAATAACCAGAAGATTTAAATCTGGTCTCAAACACTGATATTCCCTTTAAGCTGAGATTTTAAAATTCAGTCTGGTCCTCTGATTATGGAAAAACACAAACTTCAAACTTTAGTGTTTCTGTCACAGAAAGGTCATCATTCTAATGTTTTATCATTCTATTTCATTTTCCAACCATGGGACATGTCGGACATGAAACTTCTGACTTGCAGAAAGTAGGGTCAGTTGAGGTCACTTGTTCAGTTTTTTAAGCTTTAGGCAAGACACCTCTCAAAGGGGAGCAAGTGCATTGTAGACATGGATGCTGATTGCCTCTGTGAGCTAACAGGGCAGCTGTAGTCCATCAATAAAGCCTTGAGGTCTGTACAAAGAGGATCCAGATTTTGGATGAATCTGAGCACACAGATACAGGAACTTCCACGGTAAATAAGAGTTTGACAGGTATGTTAATGTACCTATTTTGTTTCTCACTACATAATGTGCTAGAACCTAGAGCCTGAAATTTATTTAGCTGTCTAATGAAGAGTAAAATCATTGGAAGAAAAGTGCCATGGAATGTGCTTTAGGTGTCACATTTGCACAGAGATTTCAACTTGCCGAATATCAGATTACTGACACTTCTTTCTCACTGAAAAGCACACCATGACCTTTTCCAATCCTGCTTAGAAGAAGAGTTTCCATGTTCAGAAGCAAGAATCTCAAGGAGTTTGTGGGAAAGTTTGCTGTTGCTGATAACTTTCCAGGACAGGTGCTCAGAGCAATGGCAGGCAGTTGTGGGTCTGCACTTGGGCATAAGTGCTTAAGTCCCTCCTATATTTAAGTCTCTTCCTAAGCAAACCTGTGATGTGCCAATCAGAGGACAAGTCTGAGCTCATGGAATGTCTCCGCAATGCTGAGGAACAGCGCAGTGATTGTGAAGGCAGTTTAGGTCAATGATCATGAAATTCTGCACCCAAAAGGACATACAGATTATCTATATAAATCTTTAAAGCCCTCATAAGGATTAAATTTAAAATTATCAACTATGAGATTAATGCTTTGCTCTCAAAGAAGAGAACACACTGCTTCTGAGCAGGAGCTCTAGGCAAGCCTCAAACCATCTTTTTCCAATGAGTCACAATGCAGTGGGTCATTAAAGTTTTGCCTCCCCTTCCTCAAGTGTCCACCTAACAAAACTCTATTTCCAGGACAAAGAAGCTAAAAGACCAGAGGAATACAAGCTTCCAACATCACCAATGTTCTACATGTTCTTGGACAGAATATAAAAAACTGAGATGTGTCTAAATGCCTTTAAGGAACTGGCACTTCTTTTAAAAGTTTGAGACGCTTTGAAATGTAAGTGAAGTGAACTTCCTCAGCACACCTTGACAGAAAGTTGTTGCTTCCCTCCTATCTACCACATTAATTCTGAGCAGGAGCTAGTTTGGCATAGGTTGGAAAAACAACAGGTGTTGAAGAAAAAGCTGGGAGGACGAACATCCTCTTCAGCAGAAACTAAGAAGCGCTTTTCTAATCCTGGTGGACATTCTCTGTAGGCTCCCTAAAATATCCCCCGCCTGAAAAATCGAAATATTATTTGCTCTTGCAACAGCTCCTCCACAAAGTGTAACATAATGCCTGGCTTTCCTCTAAATTCTCTCTATGTGTCTGTCCTTTGACTGGGTGCTTCTCTGATCAGAGCATGCTTGGCACAGTTCTAACATGTACTAGTGATTAATTAATTGTAATCAAAGAGAGACCTGTAGGCACAGACAGATTGCTTTCGTCCTTGGAGAAAACATTGCCTTTCTCATGTCCCATATCTGCAAAGGAAATAAGAGCCCCAAACACCACCCATTGTCATCAGCCCGTTGGAAAATTTACATTCAGGGACTAAATGATGGGAAAAACAGCAACATCTTACCCAAGAGCTCCAGGTAAATTTCCATCCTCATGAGTACACGAGGCCATTCGATGTCGAGAAGACATTCATGTCTCAGCCACTGGAGATAACTCCTGGTGAGTTCACTGCTGCCCATGGACAGCACAAACCTAATGCTCCCACAGAGTAACCAAGAGCCCTACAGCAATTTCTGCCTCCCGAGAAACCCTCTCAACATGAACAGCAAAAGCCAGACTCCAGAGAAAAGGAACAAAAGGAAGGAGGCTGAGGGGTTGAGCCTAGAGGAGAGTCCTCCATCTATCCATTTCCACACCTATGTTAGCACAGCCTGCATCACAGAAGAAACTTTGTCTGGGTATGAAACCAACCAAATACTACTTCTCTTGGAAGGTTTCTGGTGCAACATCACACTCTGACCAAATGACAGAATCACAGAATTACAGAACAGCCCAGGTTGGAAAGGACCTTGAGAGGTCATCTGGTCCAATCTTTTAAGGGAAGGGGAGCATAAATGGGGTTATCTAGCACCCTGCGCTATCACATCTTGAAAAACTCCAGTGATGGGGGCTCTACCACATTCTAGAAGAGACTATTCTTCTTAGATGTTTGTGTTCCTTAGAAGCCACCTGGTTCTGAGGCAAATCAACACAAAAAAGAGCCATTCTGCTGCACGTTGCGGCGAAGAGTTTGACAAGATAGCAGGTATAAGTAGCTACTCATGGGAAAATAAAAACAACTGATCTATGACCAAAACCAGCCTGCATGACTTGGACATGCAGGACAGTGAAGCATGTTAATATGACACACTCAGACGTGTGCCTTTTCTGCCCTTAGTGAGTGTAACAGAGGATATTTTCAAACCCTCAAAAATCCGGTTTCTTGCAGAAGAAACGGTATTAACATGCTGAAAGGGTGATGACTAATGCTGGACAAATTAATTTTGTTGCAACATTTGTTTTATGAAAAGCCTTAAATGAACCTGTTTATTTTATTTCCAGAAAGCGTTTCTCTTTACTGATGACTGACTTTTACTGATGGCATCCTTAGAAACCCACAAATGATTGGTTTAGGGGTTGTCAATGTGGCTATTTGCAGGTGATGAAGAAAGGAAGTAAATAAAAATATGATTTGACATTTCATTAGTAATGCTAGAGATGGCTGTGCACGGAACAGAGGCAATGAATATTGCACCTGCTGGAGTGCAAGCAATAAAGGCAAATTCATAGCCTGCTCTGACCTCTAGCCTTCATTACCCAGAACAATATGCCATTCCCTGTATCCAAAATCATACTATGCTTGTGATAGCAGCAACCAGTGGCTGGATTTACATCTACCCAGCCAGAGTTAAATTGCTATGATTCAGCTACCCCCTTCCTTTCTCTCTTGAACATAACCTGTCTTCTAGCTAGACTGTTGCCTTTCCAGTTGGGAATAAGCCACTGTTTTAAAGAAAAAGAACTGTGTGGGTGGAATGAAATACTTGCAGGATACAGTGCTCTGCCATTTAGATTTTTTTTCCCTTATAAAGAGAGGGTGCAAAAAGGCGCCGGAATCCAAAGCACAAACCCAAGTGTGTAACTGCATCTTTGAGCTTCTTTCTTGATCATTTAGCTAACCAGATAAAAAAAGACTGAAATTTCCACACTAACTACGAGAAATCTATGGTGACTAGTCCAAATATTTTAATGATAGCAAAGATTAACAGTAAAGTGATGTTCCTCTATAAAGATTGCCGCAATTAATGCAGTTTACAGTGGTATAAAGATGAGATTTTGACCCTGTATGAACACATAATCAATCAGTGAGCCACCTTGTGAACAAAAAGCCATTTCCTCGTACTTGATACTTGAAGAGATTATGAGAAAATGATATGTTTTCTATAAAACAGAGTGCAAAGGTTTGTGCCTGGAAGGAAAGGTTACATGCACAACCCATTATTAAGAAGAACCTTGTTTTTCTGCTGGTCATCTAGTTCTTAACTCCAAATAAGAGCATCTATTAAACATTGTTAGTTTTCTGTCTGGTGGAGGTGATCAAAATTCTTTCCCTGCTCCATTCTTGCACAAGGCATCCACATTTGGCTCTAACAGGACCACTGGTCAATCTCAGTGAGAAGTGCACTAGGACAAGCTGCCACGTGGAGTTCACCAGTAGTGAACCTTCCTCATTTCTTCTGGCAGAGAGAGCTGAGCTCAGCCAAGTAACACAATCTCCCTGCCCCACAAACTATCACAGCTGGGTACATCCTCATGGAAAGCATAAAGGTGTTCATCAAACGACTGAGGCTTTGTAATAGATCTGAGCTTATCTCGACTAAGGAAACAAGTTTCATGTTTGTGCGAATCTAGAGAGAGAGATACACAGAGAATACACTTATACACTTATACATAAGGATAGATATAAAGATATAAAATACATAAACATGATATATCCTTCTTTACCAGTGGGCTACAAAATATTTATTTTGTGTCCAGCAACTCCCATCTCCCTTTGGAGAGCTGTCCAGTCTCTGACAACATCTGCTTTCTGGGTTAGTTCTCTCTCTTCCTCTTTTGGCCACCTTCTTCCAAAGAACAAATTACTTACACTGGTTTATGGCTGGATTAATTAATGTCTCATTCCAGCATGGATGAAAGTCAGTTCATTGACCTGGTTGTTCACACGCACACAAACACCTTCACAAGACACAATTCAATGGCATCTGGGAAAGTGGTTTTAAGGCATGCCCTGATGGTGATGATGAGAAAATGGAACAGTCCTTCACTGGAAGCTAGTGAGGAGTTACTGTGCTGGTGAAAACACTGCCTAGGTGCTGCATGAATGTCACGGTCCTTCCTAGAGGCTCAGGCAGTGCTCAAAGCATTTGGCACAAGCTTTACTACCTGGCCATGAATTCAGATCCAAAGTTATTCTATTGGTATCTTGCTTTCAGCTTAACCTTGCTGTGAGGAACAGAGCTACCAGCAGGGATCAGTAAGGCTGCACTTAGGGTAGTACAGCATTTATGGCACTCGTCAGATGGGTGACAGACGCAAGCAAATTCACTCAGGTAGAAAGCAGAGTTGAACCACAGTCCCTGTAGGTCGGTACAAGCTGTGACCACAGAGCTCTAAGATGTACCAGCAATAGTCTCACCTCCCTTCCAGACTCTCTGCTGCATGACAGATGGTCAGTGAGACGTTAAGTTGATATAAACGATGGGTTTGACAGTAAATAAAACATACCTGTGGAAAAATAGTGCTCAGCTGTACTCCAGTGTCATTTAGCTGTTTATGAAAATATTGGCCCAACCCAAAAGAAGCCCTTATCAGGTTTCAGTATAAAACAGAAACAGAAAGATAAATAAAGAAAATGAAACCTGTCTGAAATTATTTACCGTTATTAAAGCATTAAGAGGGCAAGGGGCAGGTGGGGCATCTGAAAAGAAAAGAAGTGTCACAACCACCTAGAAAAGTGAACAAAACAGTCCATCTTACTCTCAGATCAGAAATCAGTCTGAGAAGGATGGTTTCTGATCCCTTCTGAATCACACCTTCACTCTACAAGGCAATGATAGAGACAGTACCTAGTCTTACATATCATTGAAAATCTGCAGCAGTTGAAGTACAGGACTCATCCTTTGAACTACTTACTCAAATATGGAATCAGGAGCTCGCAATTTGTTCTCAAAGGAGGGAAAGGGAAGCAGCAACCATGTTCTTGTTTTGTGCAGTTAAAATCAAAACTTTTGATGGCACTGAGTAAACTGAGAACCACAGGCTTAGGCTGCAATGTGAATCAAAACATGGTCAAGATGGCAAGCACAGAGTCTGGGGACTGCACATGAGCATGGGTTTACAACCAAAAATGCACCTTTGCTGCTGCATTCACCCAGGCTAATGTCCTTTGAAGTGCTTCTTTGAACCATAGTCACTGGATGTGGGCCCAGAAAGAAACAAACTCTTGGCTCCAGTGAGCTTTGCAACCTGCTCACAGGTGTATAAATCTCAAGGCACCTCATCTAATTACAGTTTCAAGCAAAATATTGGAGGAAGTAGTTTTAAAAAAAATGTTGCCATCACTCCTGCCACATAGATATTTATGATCTCATCTCTGTCTGCAGGGTCAACACTCCCACCTAGAGGTGGTTTTCCATAAGAATGTCAAATTTATGTTGACGCTTTTGTAGAACCATTCTGCAGAAATGAATGAGCCGGAGACTGGGGAAAGCTCATGCCTGCAGCCAATTATTCCTGTTTGGCAGGACTCCTTCCTTCTGTTTTTAAGTTGTGGCCTATCGTTTCCCTGTGATTCACTCACACTTCAGTGCTAACCCAATGTACAGATCCAGTACAGAGCTCAGAATAATCCAGTGGGTGAAGCCAGCTGGCAGTTCAGAGGAGCTAAAACTTGACCTGTTTACTCTTAAACTGTTTCTTCCCTGGATTGCTGGAGGGCTAGATACAAGGTAAAGCGAGCTTTCTCACTGTTTTATTGATGATCACTCCTAAAGTCTCTTCTTGGAGAGGATGAAATCTTCCTTCTTGCTCAGTTGGAGACATCTGCAAGACTTCATCCTTAAAACACACTTCAGAAGTGTTGCATGGGGCCCTCTACACAGAGGTGAATTTTACAGAGCAGGGGCACATCAATTCCTTCAGCACGTGTATGTTGTCTCTGAAAATCCAGCACTATGTTCTTATTGCAGAAATGATCAGTTAGCATAACATTTTTGCATTCTGTGTTTTCATGAGCATATCTTGTACCTTGGTATAACTTCAAGCATATTCAGATACAGTTTTTCTTATTGTTGACAGCAGAAGAATGGTTCACATTTATTTCATCTTTGTGGCTTAATACAAAGGCAAGGGGTCAGAGTATTTGTTTTAAAAATAGCAAATTACTTTCAGCTTTAAGCTTTTTTAAAACAATTGGCATTATATTATTCTGAAATGTGAAAACCTCAACAACAACACTGTTCTTGGAATAGCAGGAAAGCTATGTCTGTCAAAACCAGTGCTGTCCAGACCATGAGTCCAAATCCCCATCTCACTGAAATCGGTTGTACAATTTAACTTCAGAGAAGCTGAAAATTTTTTACCAACCATAATTACTCAGAAACTGGAAGAAGCCCCACCTTCACAGGGGCTTTCTACAGAAAGGGTTTTGCAGAATTTAACAGAATGTAAGTTTTCTGAACAGTATTGATGGGAAACAGCCTGCTTTGACATCTCCATGTTTACACTGCCATTCCTTCTTATCTGAATGTATTTTATAAAGCAAGTTGGGTATGTAAAATTCATACATTTTAGAAACTTATAAATAAACAGTTTGTTGAGTCTTTAGGTGTGGTTTGTTTTCTTTTGTTTTGGGGCTTTTTTTCAGAAATGCTGTTCAGCCAGCAGCTATGTGCTGAGGGGGTTAGAGAGCTGTAGCATGCCAAACTGTGCCCACCAGGCTCCCTGCTTGTGCTGGGCACAGCACAGGTGCCTTTCCCCCACCAGGACCTGGAGCCATGGCCAGATTACAGTCCACAGATGCTCCCCCTAGCCAGCATCCTGCTGCTGACCACAGAGCACTGCCCCTGGGGCTCACAGAAGCTCCTGTGCCATGTTTCATGGTCCTGTTTTTTCTTCTGGTGTTCTGAAGGGAGAGGCACAAAGAACACAGGCACTCAGCATCCTGACATCCTAGCTGTAAAACTGGGATAACTGTTGCTTCTACCTTTCAGAAACCCCATGAAGATGCACCAGGGCTGTTAAAGTCTGGCTGAGGTCTGAAACTTGCTGACATGCACCATCCAGAAAGCACAATATAGAAACAAATGAGATCTGTATCACAGAAATTAAGCTTTTGTGTTGCTGTCTGAGTCCATGAGGCCTGTACTCTGACAGCTGTGCAGAGATGGAACCCCCACCCAGGACCCAGACTTCTACAGGAGTGGAGAGGGGAACTTTCTTATTCTAACTGGGTAACCCATCTCGGGAAGAAAAGCATGATCACATAGGGGAAAAAGTTGCTACTATGTTTGGGGTTTTTTAATATTCTGTTATGCACGAAGTTAATAGTTACCACCTAGGTCCACATGGTATGTTTGATAGTACAGGGAGAGTAAATGAGGAAGATTAAGGGTTGTAGAAACACAGTTGTGCAACTATTCAGCTGATTTATATGAATGTCCTGGTGGTTTTACCCATGCTTCTTCTTTTTTGTCCTTTTTTTTTTTTGAGAAAATATGTTGGATGCAATCCTGGTCTCTCTGAGATGAATGGAAAAGAACATTGACTCACTTTGTGTGGGCACTGTGGAAGAAAGTGGTGGGATTTTTTTCAGGGAGAACTTAAATAACAGGCTGGATGGACCAGCGTAGTGAAAGACGACCGAGACTGCTGTGCAAAAGTGGTTGGCGGTGTTGTGATTTTTTTTTTTAAAGAAACTAGGGCAGAAAAAATATTGTAGGTGGCTTGTTACTTCATTGGGGGCTGGGGATGGCAGGGTGAACACAGCCATTTTGGAAAGCTGAGCAAATAGGACAGTGTCATTGAGTAATGTGCTGAGCTAGGAATACGAGGAGCTACATTTCATTCCCACTTTTAGTAGCAAAGGAAGGTTCACACCAGGCAAAACAATTTACCTGTGTTGCCTTCTCCAAGTCCCTTCTCCATGGCTGTCCCTCAGGACTGCCCTGCAGGGCAAAGCAATATTTCTGACTCTGCATTTCTCAAAGTACAGTTTATCAAGTAAACCCTAGATTGTTTAGACTCCCTCTTCCTCCACCTTTGTGGCAGCCACCCTGATGCTGGTGCTTTCACCTCCCTGCTCAGCGATGTGGCCCTATCCATGGCAGCACTGTGCACTCAGGGATCGTGACTTTGCTCCTGGCAGCGTTGACTTGGAGAAGGCCTCAACAATCACCTGGAGCAAAGCTTTTTATGCGCACTTCTGGCAAATCCATCTGATGTATTAGCTGTCCAGTTCTCAGCCTCTCCTGTTGTAATATAAACAGTAAATAATGAATACAAATGGCAGACATTCACTATGGCTAAATGCTATCCAGACCATAAAACTCAAACAGAAACAACAAAGAAATGTTCCACTTTGTAATTACAACTGGAAATATTTCAGGCATTAGAAGTGTGAAGTAATATCAATAAAAAGAGAAAGTGCGCTCAGGAGCCTAAAAATAAATAAATATTTATTTGAAAAGTGATAATTTCATAAATCATGTCCACAGTCTCTTCAAAAGAGGCTAAATATTTACTGTTTAAGCCAGAGACCTGTAACTTGGCCGTGGGCAAAACTGCTGAGTAGGTGATGTGCTGCAGGCAATTTATACTTTGCTCTTAGTCCCAATTTTAGGACACGATGCCTGCAAGCCATTGCCTCAGAACAACTTCTTTGCACCAACATTATTCAGCCTTTTGACCTGAACAGACCATACCTCCCTCTTCCATCAAATAAGCAGAAATTTCTGTCCAGTTTTCCTGATCCCGTGCTTTCCCAACACTTGAGGAGCATGTCATACAGCCCCAACAAGCAACTTGGCATAGCTCCACAGTCAACCACATGAGTAAGGGAACACCTCTGCTTTGGTCACTTAACATACCTGTGTCTTGTTAGAATAGTTTCAGGTCCCTGAGAAAGAAGGTAGCAGGAAGAAAGCTGAGAGACACCAAACCTCTGAGCTGGGAATATTGTTTGTTCCCTCTCTATGTTTGACAAGCTTCAGGAAAAATCAGGAGCAAACAGTGGACTGGGTTAAATCTTGTGACAGGGCTGAACTCTGCCTATTGGAAATTATTGCATTTTTTTACAATACATATTGTGGCAATTTATTGGTACCCCATACTTGTTCCATGCATTTTTCATGGCCACAATAACAGTAACAAACTTGTAATTTATTTTTTTTTTGGTCAGACCATTGTATTGGGTTTGCAGGGCAATGTTCTGGTAGAGGGGGAGTTACAGGGTGACTTGTATGAGAAGATGCCAGAAACCTCCCCAAGGCCTGACAGTGCCAATGCCAGAAGGCTACAGGACAGATCCGCCACTGGCCAAGGCTGACCCCATCAGCCATGGTGGTAGAGCCTCTGGAATAATGCATTTTAGAAGGGAGAGACAAAAACCTGGACAACAGCAGCCGAAGAGTGAGAATGTGTGATAAAAACAGCTCTGCAAACAGCAAGGTCAGTGCAGAAGGAGGGGGAGGAGGTGCTCCAGGTGCCAGAGCAGAGATTCCCCTGCAGCTCATGGTGCAGACCATCGTGGAGCAGGATGTCCCCCTGCAGCCCATGGATCCCGTGCCCAAAGGAGGCTGTGACAGCACTGAAGCAGGCTCTGGGCAGGACCAGTGAACCTGTGTTGAGAGGAGCTGTAACCATGCTGGAGCAGGTTTGTGGGCAGGGCTTGTGACCCAGGCCCCAGACTCATGCTGGAGCAGCCTGCTCCTGAAGGACAGTAACCTCTGGAACGGACACGTGCTGAAGCAGTTCATGATGAACTGCAGTCCACAGGGAAGACTTATGTTGGAGAAGTTTGTGGGGGACTATCTCCTGTTGGAGGGATCCCACAGTGGAGTAGTGGAAGAGTGTGAGGAGTTCTCCACCTGAGGAGGAAGAAGCAGCAGAGACAACATGTGACAAACTGACCACAGCCCCAAATTTTCCTGCAACTCTGAGAGGGGGAAGGTATAGAAATCGAGAGTGAAGTTGAGGCTGGGAAGAAGGGAGGGGTAGGGGGAAGGTATCTTAAGGTTTGGTTTTATTTTCCCCAAGTCAAGTCTGTTTTGCCCATGATGGTAAGAGGTGAGTGATCTCCCCCTGTCCTTACCTTGACCCATGAGCCTTTCCTTTTATTTTCTCTCCCCTGTCCAGGAGGGGAGTGATAGTGCTTTGGTGGGCATCTGGCATCTGGCCAGGGTCAATCCCAAACACACACAATAAAACCAACACTACCCACCCGTGAGTGACACCAGCAGAGTCTTGCTATCTTAACTGCAATAACACCAGAGATCTCTTTCACTGGTTAGGTCAGCAGTCACATCGCTTCAATTCCTACCACAGAGTAGGGTACGATCAATTTATTCAGGTTCCAGCTAGTCATCTTCCCAGGAATAGTAGATTTTTATCATCACAACAGAAGAAATGTAATTCCTTTATCACAGAAGATAGGCAGGCCTGTGTCTTAGAGATTAGTGCTATGATGAACTCTACACTTTAATATGAACCAAGATATCATGTCCATCCTGAAAACATATAAATAAGATGTAGGAAAAGATCCTTAGCAGCTTAGAGCATTGTAGCTTTGTTGATTTCTGTGAGCTATATTAATTTGCATGAAATGTAGGTCCAGGCCTGCATTCCCAGTGCATCCTTCTCAGATGGAGAACAGAAAAAATGAAGAAAACACAAGAGGAAACACAGTAGATCTAGTCCCTCAAACGCAGTACTAATCAAGATTACAGAGACATAAAACAGAGAGCAAAATATGGATCTTATTTCTCATTGTGTGTATTCTTTTCTTGGGATTATATTTTATTTTCTCCATTTGGATTAGGCACAGATGCATAGGATGTAGATCATATCTTCAAGGCTTCCTCTGATTCTGCATCTAATAATGCTTATCAGTTGCTGTTTTAAAAGGGGCAAAAGTCATCAGGTAATTGATGCCTTACCTGCAAGAAACAATTCTCCTGATAGTAAGTATCTGAGCAACACAAAACCAATTATTATTTTCAGTAACTTTTAACTAAAGAAAAATGCAATCTAATTTCTAGTGACAAAACCTCAAAATTCAACTGTTTTGTTAATTTTTAATAATTTACAGCGTTTCCCCAGTAGAAAGCTATGTGTGGTGATCAGAGTGGTAGTTAAATGAGATGAGGTGAACTTTCTGACACTCTTAATTAGTTGTCCCATGCGCATTGGTCTGTGCTTAATAAGAGCTTGTGGTGGCCTCATGAACAAGGATGCTGAAAAGCACAAGAAAAAAATCACTGATGCTGATAAACCTAGTCTGTTTTCTGAAGCTGTTTTTCCTCCTTCCCTGAAGAGCCAGATCCAATTTTCTGGATTCCAGCTAGAGATCTGAGTCTGAGAAACAGAGAACAGAGAATCATTGCGGACACCAAATCCCATCGACCGAAATCACAGGCAGCCATTCATCTGTTGTCACTGGCTGCTTATCCCACATCCTCAGTATGCCTTGCTTTTCCACCTACCTATTGGAAATCCTTGATTTACAAATGCTCTAGAAGATGCCCATATCTTGAGAGTGTTCTACTATAGCTCAGTGGTGAATCATGGAAAAGGCTGGTAAGAAATAATTTTTGATTAAAGGTTAACATCATCATTCTTCTGTAAGAAGCTTTGTGACGATAACATGGAGGGTGGTTGCCCTTGCCCATCTTCCCTGAGCCCTCAGTAGTGACAGCTGTAAGTCAGAAAAAGCAATTCCAAAGAGGAGGTGTTACCATTTCTCCTCTTTTTCTCCTTGAAAGCAACAAATGACAGATCTGACTTGCCTTTTCCTAGAGAGGTGAATGGGATGATTTCTTGTGTAAATGAGGAAACCTTGGCAGTCTAAATGACAGTTATAGCAGCTAATGTTTGAGAAAGTCAAACAAATGGAGTAGTCTCACTGTCAATGAAGATAAATTATCTAAAACTGTAGCCAAATCATGAAGAAAAGAGTACTCTGGGAAAATGGACGTCAATAAAAAAAGC
The DNA here is from genome assembly GCA_013398055.1 of Ifrita kowaldi. Lineage (NCBI taxonomy): Eukaryota > Metazoa > Chordata > Aves > Passeriformes > Cinclosomatidae > Ifrita > Ifrita kowaldi. The sequence continues at coordinate 2,116,411 of VZRS01008529.1, forward strand.
TGTTCTGGAATTAAGAAATTCCTTGAGAGGTTTTGTAGAAAAGAACACACAGTAAACAGCCATCAGTCCAAACTGAAACACAAATTAAGACTGAGTTAATTATTTTCTGAAAGAAAATCTATCGTGAATACTTTTACTTTTGGGGGGAAATCAAGTTAAATCTCTTAAGATAAATTCAAGCTTCCCTGCACTTTTATGTTACGTGACATCTGTGCAGATGGTGTGAAGGCATTTAAAAACAATCCAGTAGTTTGCATTAATATTTTCAGAATCCTGCTAAGGTTGTTATCTAGGAGATAGTAAATTGCAGGACAGTTCCCTAATTAATAACCCATTTCTTTTTTCAGACTCTGGGCCAAATTCAGTGGTGACCATGTGACATGTGACACATACATCAACAGCTGCTTGCTGGTCTCCCTTCCGAAGGGACCTCTCTGGTGCCACCACCCCAGGAGAAGCAGAACCACTTTTGGAGAATAAATGAGAAAAGAACCAATGTCAAGGCAAAAATTGACCATGGGGGATTTACACAGATCAAAAACTGTAGCTCCACTGACATCAGAACATTTTAAATCCATCTAGATGTGGGGTGGTTTAACTTGCATTGGCTCGGCTGAAGACACTCTCTGGATTCACAGGAGACGCAAAATTTTGTCCAAAAAGAGTTCAGACTTTAGTTAATTCTTGCCAAAAACACTAATAACAAGGTGAAAGTATGGCTGCAGGTATGAAGGAATGTATGGACATGGACTAAATTAGGGAGATGCTTGTTTTGTAGTCTTTCACTAACACTGTTCTTCTGTCTCCTTAGTACATCCATCATCCTCATTTTGTACAGTCAGATGGTCCAAGCTGCAATGCCTTGCAATTTATGTGTTTTTTCTGACTAATCTGTGATCAACCTGATAATGTCTTCAGTCACCCGTCCCAACATTTCTTGCCTATATTTGATTGCTTTTCTTGCCCCAGATTTTCTCTCTGAATCTCCTTGTACCTAAGCACACTGCGAGTCTGAACTGACACCCACTCCATGTATCTTCAAAGGTCTACAAGGTATGGATACCTACATCTAGACTAGTTTTTCTTTACAGTCAGTGGAAGGAATCAGGCACTTACAGGACGTGATTTATATCACATATTTTAGACCTACAGTAGATGCAACGAATCACGGCTTCAGTGTGCCTATTTTGCCTTCTGTGGCCTCAGAGGAAGTCTGGAATGACTTGTTAAGCCGTGGATATCTGCAGCTGAGATACCTACACCTATATAGATATCTATATAATACTAGATAGATCCTACCTTAAAATGATAGCCTTGTCATAACAGCAGTGTAACTTTCCAGAAATTTTTTTATTCATCCCCAGATATTCTTCACTGTTAAGAGGAACATATACCTTTCAATGGTTTGAGGTATTTTTGAAATTGCTTCTGACATGTGCTTTTCCTTTTTCCCTTTTTTCATTTTTCATGCTTCCTCTTAGTAATGCTGCTAAACAATAAATTGAAACGAAAGAGCAAAAGCAAATCTCCACCTTCTACCAAGGATCTGGTGACAGGTTAGTCAGACAAATGCTGGCTTGGATTTGTATACTAGGTGCAAGGAATTTATGCTGGAAAGTTGGTTTTCCATTCTAAAATACAATTGTTCTTTAATAATTCCTAGCCTTTTTAGAATGAGAAGGTGGGCCTATGTTTTCCTGTGATTCACCATTTTGTTAATCCTGAATTTCTCTTTAGGCACATCCCAATTTCACAAAATTTTCTGTTTATCTGTAGCTTCCTAACAATTTTCTGAGGCAGAGCTCATATAGTCATGGACACACTCTATAGTTCAATACTTGTGTTTTACAGTATCCAAACTGAATTGATGATGGAGTCCAAGGAGTCTACAAAGAAGATGGGAGGAGAGCTCAGCAACACCATGAGGGGAATAACCAGTTGTTTCAAAGAGCAGATCGGAGACTCCTCCCCTTGCCACTCAGACATGCTATTAGAAGGCAGAAGGGATACAAGAAATAAACCAAATCATCAGCATTGCAATGTCAAGGAAATGCGCAGTGGAATAAGAAATGAGAGAGATACACTCACCTGCTTACATTGGATTTGGTCAGAAGAAAGTATACAGATCTCTAATGCAAAACTGCAGATACTCAGTGCAAAAGCTACCTCTGTCTCAGCACATTTCTAGTGAGAGCTAGAAATCCATCAAAGACATAGACAGAAAACAAATAACTTCAGAAGCAAATTTCTCAAAGAAATTATGTGTATTAGATATACTGAATTTGTAACAAATGGCGGAGCAGAGAGCTCCACAGGCTCTTAGGTCATCCAGAAAAAAGGGAGAGAGAAATAACTGGAGAGCATACTCAGAATGAATCTGGAGCATGTCTCAAGGCAGCAGGATCTCCAAGTTAGCTTCAGAAAGCCTCCACTGAGCAGCATAGAAAGGGGGCTGTGACACTTAACTACTGTGAGGGCACACAGAGGGCAATCCGGGGGAGACAGGCAGATCCCTGTCTTGTGTCGGGGTGGTGGAGGAAGGACACTGATTCAGCCTGAAAAAATCAGAATCAGAGAGTAGGATGACAGCCACGGTAATCCCAAACTCCTGCAAGGTCTCCCTTTTGCCGTCTACCCATGGAGGTCTAAGCAGTCCATGCACAGCACAACAGAGCCAAGAACCACTACATCGTTTATATCTTACCTAAGCCATCTAAATAGTATTTAGCTAGAGATAAGGACAGCAGAAGAAAGTTGGGTTTTTGCCCTGTGTTCTTTAGACTAATGCATTATATAACTTCTCTGGTTCAGTATAGCAAATGTAGGCTTGTGGGGGGCATACACTGAGAGAAACATAAAACTTAGAAGTGTGTTTAACCCAAAGGTCAATGCTGGCATGGAAACAGATGGTCCAAAACTAGCTATGAGTAAGCTGACAATAGACAGTTTCTACCTCCTGCATCAGAGAGGCTCTGGAGCAACCTTCCCGGAGGAAGATGAGGGAAGGAAAACTCTCTAGTAAAGTGCTACATTTATAACAGAGATGGTATGACCTGTTTGCCCATGATAGAAGAGAGCTGAACACAAGGATTTTTATGCAAAGCAAGGTAATGAATACATCCGTTAAACCCAAATGATGGCTTTTGTTTATTACAGCCTTCAGAGCACTTTCCCATGATCAATCACTGCTTCCAGCAAATCCTTGTAAAAAAAACTATCACAGACATAGTAAATGTGGGAGGAGAGGAAAAAAGACAGCATGGGACAGGGTAGGGAGGATGTGCATGCATTCTGACTGAATGCTGCACTCCTAGCTCCAAACTATCTGAAGGAAAAAATATATATATCAACTTGCGAAAGTAGCAGGACAGCAGCACCCATGGGATCGAGTGCTGGCATTGCTCCAAGGAGAGCAGGGTGCAGTTCAGGTCTTGGCATGCTGGGTAACCTTCCCTGAATCCCTTTATCTCCTGAGGTTCTCCATCAGCAGTGATCATCAGTGTTGATGATTACAGCCTCTTTCCTCAAGGGCTTTGAAATCTACAAATTTAGATTACTGCATGAAATAGATCTTGTCACTTTGCCACAAATTTAGTGACAGGAGATTTCATTGTAAACTTTATCCAGTACGATACCATAAACTCTTATTTCTACATGAAAAACAGGATCTCGGATATGTTTTTAAAACTGTTTAAGAAGTAAACACTTAAAATGTCTTTTTAAATATCAGCCTTGGCTACTTAAAAAAAAAAAAGCAAAATATAATCTAAATTAGGAGCAAAATTTCTCAGGAATTCTGAAGTGTAAGTACAAATAGATGTTCACTGAAAAATGGCCAAATAATTTGCTTTACATTTTTATGTCTCTACAAATATGATACCAATATTTTTGAGAATGTACTGACTACCATTGGGGTTAAGACTCCCACAATGTCCTTTTAGTAAAGGAAGTTTTGGTTTCAGCTGACTCTAGTCTGATTTATCACCCAAGAGAAAACTAATAATGGTGGTTCACCTTACTTGATTTTTCTTTAATGGGCTACCAAGAGCCCATACACAAAGGCAAATATTAAGATTTCTAGACTGACATTAACTGTCACAGTATATAGACAAGGTATTGCAATTCCTGTCTCTGGACATTTCCTTTGTATATTTTCTCTCTTCATCTTGTCCAAATACTCCTGCCCCCAACAGAGGGCAAGATGCAACCATTAGAAGATACTCACACGAGGAACAACTGGGCTACTCACACTTCCCAGGAAAAGTGCACCCATTAGAACTGCATAATTTTCCAAAGGCTGAGCCAGTGGTTGGGATTATAGCTCTGTAGGTGGCTTCTCTCTCCATTTACCTTACCTTTTGTCCCGTGTGTTTAGGGCTGAGCTTGCCCTCACTGTAATGGGCTTTGTTTTGTAGGAACTTAAGGGCTATGTTACTTACTAAAAACAAAGCTGACCTGGCACTACTGGTGAGCATATTAATCACCTAAATTTGTTTTGGCACATACATTGTTTTTGGGATGAGGAAAACATGGTGTGAATTTGACATTGTTTCACTGCATTACTGAATGACTGCATTTCTTCTTGGCAGGTTTTATCCCAACCGAATTCTTTTCTCTAACTGCTTTTGTTATAAAACTGCTTTCTTCTTGTTGAAGAAACAATAAAATGATTAAAAGATGGAAACCCAGAATAAAATGTTTCAAGTGAGGTCATATGAAATATATTTTTAATATAGTTCTCTTTGAGATTTTGTTCTTTTTTTTTTGTTTGGTTTTTTTTTTTGAATGACAAATTAATGCAGCATCAGTCAGTTGTAAGACTCTGCTCCCACTCCCTGCAAGGGACTGCAGACCAATGCAATCAGACCTGTGGCATTTTATACACGCTTCTGTTTGAACAAATACAATTAGAGGGCAGAGCAAGACACAAGGCAATGCCCTATCAGGCCTTTTGTCCTTATGGGTGATATCTGTGCACTGCCTATACAATTTGGGCAGGAGTCCAGCAGCCAGAGTTGACACAGCTGGCCTCTAGAGGTAGTCTTGCTTTTCCGTAGTGTAAACTATGATAAGGTCTATATTGTAAACCTATGTGGAGACTGAAACAGATTATCACCGTGTATTTGGGAATTATAACTGACACCAGTGTAATTCCTGCTATTTGCCGCACCAAGTAGATTTAGATACAGCTGAGAACATGGCCTGGCATTATTTCCTGCCTGGGAATTTCCTATTTGTTCATCTCTTTATGCCTTCAGAGAGAGCCTAGAGCATATTAAGAGGTTTGATAAATACCAGCAACAACAGGTTTCACTTGTAATAGTTTACAGGTTCTAAACAAGCTTCTGCCAATAAATTCCATCAATTGATCCTAACCTCCTAAAGCAAAATTCACTGCCTAAACCAAAATGTTTAATTTTTTTCTTGCACTCTTAGTTGACTTTTTTCCAACTTCTGGCCCTTGCTTTTAAAAAACAAGAACATGTGTATGGTGGAAAATGCACCAGAGGACTTTGGTTGACATGAAAGAGCTACATCATCTTGAGCTGCAGACACACAACTTAATTCGTGAAATGCACAAGTAATTATGTGGCATAATTACACGGTCTATCCAGGTAATTGCAGGTGAAATTAGTCATGGTGTCATGTGCTAATGAGGATTACAGCTACACTGAAATTTTTGTGTGTATGATTGCATTGATTAAGATATTTTAAATCTGCTCTTAATAGTAAGGATTATTCAATTGTCTGGTCTAAACTGCTCCCAGCAGGGTGAAAGTCTACCATCACAGAAGTTTAGCACAAGGCCTTTTCATCACTGATATTTTTCAAGCAGAAATTAAATGCAGGCTCTTCCTCCTTCCACTGTTGGTCCAGTTACTCTGTAAAAAAGCTGCCTAGCAATGATCTATTTCTCTTGTGCCAGTGGAAATCAGGGATAAACAGGAGAAATCAGGAAAATCGCTGAGGTCCTGTGTCGCTGTCATGTGTCAATAGGCTGTGTACAGAACGGTAGATAAAGCGTGTCATGTACAAACTGGGTGTTTAGTGCTGACGTATCAGAGTGGCATACAGATGGTTATCCTATTGCCTCGGGGAGGGAGCAGGAGGAAGGCCTGGTAGACCTGCCCGGGTATGGTTTTGCTCCTTGGGGTGATGGAGGGTACGTTCAACATCTCCCAGAAAGCTGTTGCCCATGTTATTTCAGTCTATTGTGGAGCCCCAAGGGCTGGTTTGAGGCTAGGTACTCTGCATAAATCCTGCAGAGGCCACCATCCCCGAAGAACCTGCAGCGTACCCTGCTTCCTGCTGGCTGGGGTTCCTTGCACCAGATCTCGGGGGCCTTCCCCCCTCCATCAGTGCCCAGGCAGGAGCTGCATCACCACCCATGTGTGACAGCAGCTCTCCTCCACGCTCACCCGCCCGCCTGTCTTCCCTGCACTCTGTCACCAAGCACTGGAAAGCAGGGGAGGGACCACAGCAACAGCAAGGGACGGTCAAGTGACCCTTCTTGCATCCAGTATTACCCATCCTTATCCGTCTGTTATCCCTGCCTGTGGATATGGCAAGGCTGGATAGTCCAGAGAGTGGGCAGAGGGAGGTGTGCCTGACCATGGAAATCAGAGACACGTTAAAGGCTCATTCACAAGGAAGGTGAGACCATACCAGAAGACAGCACCTGGCCTTTCTTGCAAGTTTATAATATTAACACCTGCTAACATTTAAAAAAATACACCATTAGGAAAATGATTTCACCCACACTGTCTCACAGTAGTCTTTTCTTTCACTGAAAAGGATACATTAGCACCAAAATCTTCTGCTGCTGTTTTCCCACTGGCTACAGCAATACTGGAATCAAGCCTAAATGTGAATATAATTGAGAACTCTTTTGAATAAAATTATCTCATTCAGACATACTGGTTCTAGGAAGTCAGGCAAATGTAATCATAACAGTGGGAATCTAGAAGTCCAGGGCTGCTTACCTCTCCTCCTGATTTGCCTACTGATTTGTTTTATGACTTTAGAAGGAACTTAACTTTTCTGTGATTCATCTCCTTCAGCTGGAAGATAGATATGATAATGTTTGTTTATTTCAATTAAGTCTTGAGTGGTTTAAAAGGGATTAATTAACCTCCATCAGACAACTTTGAAAGGTACTAATTCAGAGTGTTAATAATACCATATTAACCCTAAAAATGAGGAGGGGGAGGACATTTTAGAAGTTGCAGAGCTTTAAGCTCTTTAAAGCTTTAAGCTTAGAGGTGCTGTGAATAGGAAGGACAGAGTATTTTGGTGAGTGGGAATAGAGAAACTACTGCCATCTAGTCCACTCTTGAGCAAGACATGTTAGATTTTGTGTATTTGTTTATCAATGAACCACATGTCTTCTGATTACCCCTTGGCTGCTAATTCATTCTATTCAGTTTGGGAATGTTTACATCTGTTCTCAAAGTCCCATTCATACCTTTCACTATTTCAAATGAATGATCCTGGCTCAAACTTGGGTATACCATCCAGAGTTAATATTTTCAAGAGTATCTTACACTGTTAATACATCCAATGCACAGTGCTTGGGATAACACCACTTTGAAATAGCATTAGATTTGCAGCCTACACCCAGCCAGTGTGGTTTTTTTCCCAGCACAAATTTGCATTTTGGGGGCTGAAAGTCTGAGCTGATAGTCTAAATGACCTGAAGCAAATCACTACAATTTCTCTGGAGACAATTGAAATACATCCCTTCAGAATAGCCAAGGCTATAGTCATGCCATAATAATTAAGAGCTGTGTCCATGTCAAAAAATGTACAATCTGAGTCTGTACTTATTTGTGTATTTTTGAAACTAAATAATTTAGTGCTAAATCCAGTCCTGACATACAACTGTGAATAAGCACCTGAGGGCAGAGTTGATTCGTGTCATCATAAATGTCATCGGTCTTTCTCTGTAGCTTCCAGTGGAAAGCATAAACCTGAGGAGCCTAAGGCTGTAAGATCCATCTCTTCCCATGAGTAGGTAGGGAGCAAATGGTGCTCCAAAGGTAGAGTTTGTGAGTCCTGCTGTGTGTCACCAAGTTACCGTATAAGTTCACCAGTGTTTTCTGAGGGTGTTTAGGCAAGCAAGTCATTGCGTTAAGAGGCTCTATCCATAATGACTAGTGCCTTGATTCAGTCCTGTTTGGAATAGAAGCAAATACACAGCTACACTAAAAATGATCACCACTGTCCATGCAGCTGACCACTTTCACCCCATGCCATCGATAAGCTGAACTGAGTGGCAGCTCACTTGTCAGTCCTTAACCATGGAAAGATTGTTTGTCACAGTGTTGAACACCTTCTATATAATATCTCCTTCCTCTGTGGAGGAGCTATTCCTCTCCAAATATTAATTAATTACACTTAGACTCTCTCGGTCCCCAAATACACCACTTGGCCTCATATGTATGCAGCTTCCACACTTCTCCTTGGTGGATTTATTACGAATGCAGTATTGGTGGTATTTTCGTCTTCACAGCAAGTAGCTGTTTCTAAGTATTGCTCCTAGGGAACTTGTGATAATGTTCTCAGTATCACCTAAGAGGCCAAGTTCCACTTTTAATGGTGAGCAAGGTGACCATGTCTCTGGCCGAAGCAGCGCACTGACAGCCAGATGGCCATTTCAGCCCAGCATTTTGGAAGTGCAGAAATCTCCCATCTTTTGGTCGCACTGGGCTGCCTGAAGAGAAACTCATGTTCACAGAGCCTTCTGGATATCTCCTACCTCATCTGCATTCATTCAGTATCCCTATGGCAACTACAGCAGCAATTGCTCACTTGGAATAGTGATCTTAGGACAGTGTTATATCATTCCTTCTTTTAACTAAATTAGCAACTGAAAAGAAAAGGAAACAGCCAAAGAGCACCCATGACCCAGTAGGTCCATGGAGACAACATATAACTACTTAACAGGGTCAGAAGATGTCCAAGCTGCTTAGAACAACTGGACTCAGCAAAAAGCTACAGCCTTCCTCTTGGGCAGCACAGCACTTTTCCTTGGCACTAATTAGAATGATGACAAGGGGAAACAGTCCTTAAATAAGGAAGAAACCTCAAAAGTTACATTTAGGGGAGGAGTAGCTTTTTTTTAGGTCAGTGCTTCTGAGGTGTCTAATTTGTAGCATCACTCTCTTGAAAGGTTTTTGCATCTGTGAACTGAAATTCTTTATCATGGACTCTAAATGGCAACAAAAATTATACAGTGAGGGGCTCAGTCAGTATTGGGATATAATCTCTGCTCCATCTTATTATTGATTAGAATCCATATCAATGTGGTGTGTCTGGTTTCATCCAGCTACTGCAGCAGCATTAGACTGTCTGTGCACCAATAACCCTCTGCAGACTTCTCATGGAAAATGTCTGCTAAAATTTTCAGGTTTGCATGCTTTGCAGAGGTTTATGGTGCTTCATTTTGAAAATTCATAGCTCAGTGCCAGTGTCAGCAAAGGTGAAGTCAATCAGACCATTTCAAGGCCTTTACACCACTTTAAATCCAATTTAATGATGTCAAGATATTTTAATGATGTACAATACTTGTGCTGGGCCTTCCTTCGTTCCCTAACAGCAGATATAAAAACATACCTATATTTTTGAGGTCACTCCCAAACTGGATTATTCTATGATTTTGATTTTTTCTAGGTACAATTTTCCAAATTGATCTCACTTTGATTGGCACATTTGGACTGCACTCCAGTCTGCCCAGCTTTCAAACTGAGTACTACAACATATGAACATGTGGCAGGTCACAAAATTGTAAGCTTAGCTTAAAGGCTAGGAGACTTTAAAACAGCAATATATCTATTCTAGAGAATTTGTGGCTTTATGCAACAAAGACCTTTGTAACATTTAAGAGCAAATTTGGCCATAAGTTTCTAAAATACTGACTGGTGTGGGACTAAGAAATGAATTAAAGTTTCTATGTTTAGCTCCTATCAAAGCTTCATGGGAAAATATAACATCACACGAGTGAGACAGTGGTCCTGACAACACAGTCAGAGACAAGCTGGGGAAAGCCTTTTTCTTTATAAGAAAGGTTTTGTTTGTTTTGGGTTTTTTATCTGAGTGAGAGAAAAAAAATAGGTGAAAATTTCATTGCAAGTTATATCTGTATTTAGAAATACAAAAACAACCAAAGAACAGCATCTTCATGCAGTCTTACTTTGAGCATACCATGTGTTCTTCCATATTAAACAGGAGTGAGAGGAACCTCTTGTGTATGTTTGTATACATTTAATCACACAAACACTTTAAAACACAACCGAAATAAAACATGTGAGGATGAAATGTGTCCCCACTGAAGCCATAGGTTCAACACCAACCTCAACATATCCATCCTTACCTGTAATTATGTCTTGAGACTGAAACCTCTTAAATCAGGGAACTAACTGGAACAGCTTAATTTCCTGTCAGTGGAACCAGTCTCTCCCCTCCTAGTTTATTATGGATGGTTCTTCCCATGAAGAGCAAGAGAAATTGTAAAAGGCAGGAATAGAAATCAAATTTCCCATTGGTACATGGGAAAANCTTAAAGGCTAGGAGACTTTAAAACAGCAATATATCTATTCTAGAGAATTTGTGGCTTTATGCAACAAAGACCTTTGTAACATTTAAGAGCAAATTTGGCCATAAGTTTCTAAAATACTGACTGGTGTGGGACTAAGAAATGAATTAAAGTTTCTATGTTTAGCTCCTATCAAAGCTTCATGGGAAAATATAACATCACACGAGTGAGACAGTGGTCCTGACAACACAGTCAGAGACAAGCTGGGGAAAGCCTTTTTCTTTATAAGAAAGGTTTTGTTTGTTTTGGGTTTTTTATCTGAGTGAGAGAAAAAAAATAGGTGAAAATTTCATTGCAAGTTATATCTGTATTTAGAAATACAAAAACAACCAAAGAACAGCATCTTCATGCAGTCTTACTTTGAGCATACCATGTGTTCTTCCATATTAAACAGGAGTGAGAGGAACCTCTTGTGTATGTTTGTATACATTTAATCACACAAACACTTTAAAACACAACCGAAATAAAACATGTGAGAATGAAATGTGTCCCCACTGAAGCCATAGGTTCAACACCAACCTCAACATATCCATCCTTACCTGTAATTATGTCTTGAGACTGAAACCTCTTAAATCAGGGAACTAACTGGAACAGCTTAATTTCCTGTCAGTGGAACCAGTCTCTCCCCTCCTAGTTTATTATGGATGGTTCTTCCCATGAAGAGCAAGAGAAATTGTAAAAGGCAGGAATAGAAATCAAATTTCCCATTGGTACATGGGAAAACTGGCTGGCAAAAACATTCAGGTATACCGACACGAAAATCTGAAGATAAAACTTGGACTGACACTACTGGAAATACAAAGTTTGAATGATACAGAAGTGAGAAATGTTGACAATTATAACTATTTCACACATTAACTTTGATTATTTCTTTAGTTATAAGTAAACATTAAAAGTTACAGTAGAGAAATACATGCTTTTACAAGTTTATTCTTCAAAATATATTTCTAATTAATTTCCTTTTCCATACTATATTAAACATTGTATTTCCATAGGAGCCACAAAAATCAAAAAAGAGAAAATAAACATATATGGAGATGTACATACTTCTAAAATAAACATATGTTTAATTAAATTGTTATTTTGCAATGAGGTCAGTTTTCTGCTTCAGAAGCTTTCCCGAAAAATATGTTTGTGTGGATGAATCATTTTAAGATTCAACAGTCAGTGGAAGTTGACAGAGTCTTTTCATATGAAATATTACACAACCTTATGAACATCAAAATTATATGGCAGGAACTGTTCTGTTGAGCACCACATTCACTTTCCCAGGATCAGATCAATACATTTTCTGTCAAAGAAAAAAAATCTGCAAAAAACAACAGGAAGTTTTTTGCAAGAAAAAGTTATTTTTTATACAGCTAACAGTATAATTCTACAGCAATACAGATAGACTATTTAACATGGTTTCTGATTGAAGTAAACTGAGGAGGTACTAAACAGATTTCCTGCACATATTCACAGCATCAGACCCTTCTTGCAAAAGCTTCTGGACATGCTTAACTTCTCACAGAGGTGTGTTTATTTCAATATTAGGTCTCTGCCTGCAAAGCGTGCACGTAGGTTAAATCTTTCCAAAATCAGCCACACAGGGGCTTTGGTTCTGATCATACAGGCAACTGCATAAGCTCACCCCTGTAATTGGCTAAATCCCATCTACAACACGTGAAAGGTGTGTCTTCACAAACAGCGCTCAAGGTCTGGCCTAACTCTGGAAACATTCTGCCTATCCATAACTTTTGGGGGGTATAATTAAAGACTGCCTTACTCAATCCCAGTGGATCTAGCCACAGTTGCAGAACTGTTTTTAAAGACTTTTTATGTGTCAGCTGCAGCTCTTTATGCATAACTCACGTGGACGCTTCTGAGTAGCTTTCAAAGAATGTCAAGACCTCTTTCTGTATGATATGATGCAAAAAGATAAAAGAAAGAGTTGATATTTCTTTGCTTTTTCAGAAATTAGAATTATCACTTGAAGGACCAGTCACTATTTGCTCACTTTAGATAGACCTTTATTCCCATTCTCTGGCAGTCAATATCCCACTGTACCAGTAAAAATAATTGGTGTCCTGTGTTAGATTAAGCATACTTGCATTGTATTGATGGTTACAATGATTGTTACAGGGTGAGGAAATAAAATAGTTGTTGAATTGGGTCTTGGGTTGAAGAATGTGTTTGAACTGTACAAACTAGATTATATGAGGCAGTCATCCCTGTATGCCTGATTTAAATCCAGTAGATAGGAAATTTAAATACGGTAGGCAGGAAATTAGCATTTTTTAGGTTCTCTGTTCTTCTAAATCTTCATCCAGGAAAGCTAAATGGAACTGTGACACCACTCACTTCAGGGACACACATAACTCTTGACAAAAGACACTCTCATCACATTCTGTATGTAGACAGTAAGGGGACCTGAGCAACCACCAAAAGAAATCCAGAGCGGGTCCAGGTCCACGGGGAGCCTGTAGGTCTGTTCATCACTAACAGAATGAGCTGAAGAACATCCAGCCTAAACTAAATCACCACCTAATTTTGATTGTTCTAGGCCTTATAATCTATTGTTTACCTATTCAAAGGACTCACCACTTAACAAAGAGAGCTACAATGCAACTTAATCTCCCCATTCACAAACCCTTTGGTTATGAGTCTGTACACAGACCCAGTTAGTCATTCATAGATTCTCCTTGAAAAACTGTGCCCAAAGTTCTACATTTTTAATCCGAATTAGAGCACATAACTGGATAACAATGCCTTTGTTTGTCCTTCACCTCTTGCAAGAGGCTTAAGATGCCTCATGGCTGCCTCTTTTAACACGTACTCAGGGAAAGCCATGGAGTGAGGACTGAGGGAACCTTGTGAAGCAACCCCAGAAGATGGCAACAGCTGCAGTGCCAGGCGTCTCAAGGGGGAGTCGCACACAAAGCCAAGGTCTGAGCTTCTAATGCCCTCCTCCACTCGGGTGGTGCTTACAAGGACATTGAGGCTCTGGGAGGGTGCCTACCCTGCTTCCTGATGAGCTGTCATCAACTATATCACTTTCCATGAGATAGCCCCGATATGAGTATCTGCTGCTGTCCATGTCTGAATACCAGCTTGCTCCCCTGCCTAGGAGTAAATTTCCCTGACAGGAAGGACCAGTTGTTGGGACCGAAGGCTGGTTTTTTGAACTTTCGCCAATGCCAGAATTTTCTTCAGTTTCTTAGCTACCATGCAGACTCCCTGGAGGTTGGGGAAAGGTACATTCCCTTTTCTTCTCAGAGGTCATAGGGGTCCATACCTTCAGGAATGTCACAGTCATCTACAAAACCATTCTAGTGTCTGGGGAATGCAGGCCATGGTGCGAGAGTCTCCATCCTCCACTGGCTCACACTCTTCTTGGGTTATTGCAAGAAAGAGAGAAGCAGAGAAACCAGTCCCCGGGCTTTGCCCCTTGTGGGGACGTCAGGAAAGCCATAGTTCACCTCAGGCATCCTTGGACAAGTTGCACCCATCAGTCTGCAGTACTGTTTCATATCAGCCCACATACAGATGAGGACTGGCTCTGGTAGAGACTACTATCCTCACCTTGAGGACTTAAGTGGTCCTGGGTTTGTTCCTGGAGTGCCAACAACAATGAATGTTTGTGTTCAATTTCAATTCAAATTCTCTTCAACAATTTCTTTTTGCAGAACTGTGAGGCTTCAAATCTTCATTGTCTCCAGCCAAGAGAGAATGTAAAATGGCCTCAACAGGTGCAACAAAGAAGCACTTCAGAATCCACTCATAACTCAACAGACACAAAGTAAATGTATTCAATAAATATTTTATTTTGACACATAGTACATATTTGCACTTTAAGAAAATACTATAGCCAAAGGGATGCTTACAAAGACATAGACAAAAAAAAAAAAGGAAAAGCATGAAATTATAATTTTCCTGAACAAAAATATTTTTGAACTTAGAAGAACTTCTATATTATTCATTGAGTACCATTTATGTGCTCTGTACTGCTGAGAATGTAAAGCTGGCCCTGGGGTAAATATTTTCAGAGTCATCCAAGTGATTTGGAGACTAAGACCTACTGACTGTCAGTAGTTATTAGGTGCTTTTGATGGTGTTACCTGTTTGGTGCAGTCCACAGGGCTCCCTATCTAAACCCTAGAGGTCACTGAGAGACTCTCTGTTTACTTCAAATGCTCTGTGTCTGCAAGCTCTCTACAAGGAGATGGGAACCTCTCTGGAACAACCGATTGCTTTAGACTACGAGAGGTCATTTACTGAGTATAATATCAAATATTGTTAAGTAGGTGACACACTGCTAAAACTCAAACAGCTGAGGGAGCAGTACTACGTGCCACTTTCCAGTGACAATTAAGAAGAAAACCTACAAAAGCAACACACCACTTTGCTTCACAGCACTGCAAACTGCAGTCTTCACTCACACCCTTATCCAGGGAAACCTCAAGTAATCTTTGGCAAACCTTCAGCATCCCATCAAGATTAGCAAGGAAAAAAATTACTCACCTTGCTCTCTTCTGTCTACTCAAATTTAAAAGAATGAGAGACACCTTTTGTTATGAATCCCAATCTTGTGGGGATTCCAAGCTGGAGAGCACGAGTGCCTGAAAATATCAGAAAACTGTGGCTTAGCAAGAGAAACAGGGAGTAAGCGATGGAGCCATTCTGTTGATTTTGGAAGGAGTTGCAAAAGTTCCCCTGACTTCAGCTGGGTATCAGCCAGGCCCACTGGGCATAACACTTCTATCTTCCACACACAATATGGACAGGGGTCCTACAGACAAAATTTAATTGACTGTGGCACTCCGACACCACCAAAAATTGTTTCTTTGTGGTAGAGTTTACCCGCGTGTAAAATGTCAGCACAAACAGGACTATGAGGGACTTGGATGGTACATAAACCTTGTTTTGTTCCTCTGCATAATTGAATTCCATCCTTGGAGAATAAGCTAGGAAGTCTGCTTCTTGAGGGTTAGTTTTCTGTTACAACACATGATGGATGACTGTTTTAAAAATATTTGCAAAAGCATGTATGTATTATACTAAAGAAAGGTGTTAGTTTGATAGCATTGGGGAATGAAACCTTAGATGTAGCCAGAGATAAGAAATAATCCTTTAATACTTCCATAAAATCCCTGGTTAAAACAAAGACACAGCAGCATCCTATGCCTTCATCAGTCCCCAACACTACAACTGTTTCCTAACAGCTTTTTACAGAGCCTAATAACAGAGGACAAAGATCAACAGGATGCTATTATCAAGCACCATGTGCTGTGAAAGGCTAAATGCTGAAACAGTTTGTGCTAGCATCCTTGTATTATCTCTGAATCCATGGATAGCAAGAAAATGAGGGCTTCTAAAAGAACACCTAAAGAAATTGACCTTCATCTTATTATTATGCTAAAATACCACAGCATACATAAAGGAGTCCAAAAGTGGTCTAGAACAGTTGCCATATTGAAACTTTTGAATATTGTAGGATATTATTTCCCTCTTTTTTCACACATAAACACATGCCTGTTCAGCATAAAATTGACTAGCTAGAAATACATAAAATTTCTCAAAGCACACAGAAGTTTTGCAAAAGAAAGAAATTAGTTCCATCGTCAACATATGTATTTGGTTACTGCCACAAGAAAGCAGGCTATCCCTACAGATCTCTGTGCAGGGATGACAATCTGACAAAATCACACTCTGGACTTTCTTCAGTGTCATTGTAAAAGCTCTGAATAAAGCTGGAGAACAAGAGGTCAAAGCAATATTTTAAATGAGAGGTTGTATTCTAACAAAAACAGCAACAAGATTTCACTAGCTAGGCCTTTTCTTGGGAAGGTGATGGACAGTAACAGGGAAGGTAGCAACCACACAATTTTCTAGCCAAAATCTAATACTACCCTTACAGAAAGTGCATCATTATTCATGGTAACAGGAAAATGCCTACAAAGTTTTTGGGCCTTTTCATTAAACCATCGCAGTTGATTAGACAAAAATTACTTTTGAGGAAGAATTCTCTATCTATTACTGGCCCTAAATCATAATGGAATATAAATGTGAACATACTCATTTTTCCTTGATTTAAAGTGCTGCAGAGGCTGTGTCCAGCATAAAGAGAGATTCTGAAATAAGAAAAGTAATAAAATAGACAAGCAGGAACAACAATGGGCAATTTCCACCCAAGTGCGAGCAGGGTAAAAAACCAATGCAGAGAAAAGATAGAAAGGGAAGTGAAGATGGTGAAAACACATGAAACAGAGTGTGCCCCATATTCCTACTTGAATGTGTCCTGGAGGACAAGGGGCGTTCCAGCCTTTCCTACCGTGATGGAACAACTCAGCAGAAAACACAACATATCAACAGTCAGCAAGACTTTTTCCCTCAGGGGGCAATGCTTATGATCAGAAATCAAACCAAGTTAATACAGAGGCAACACTTGCGAAGGAAGAACTACAAAAAATCCCTAGCATAGAACTACCTACTTCAATAACCGAGTTTTGACATGTGGTGGCCCTTGCACTCTCATTTTCCTAAAAGATACTTTCTTATAGGACTACAGACAGACTCGGCCTAACCTGAGCATTGAAGGAGAGGTCTTGTTCCCTAGCAAGGGCCATGCAAGCCCACAGCCTCCCAGGCTTATTCTGTATCCCGAAGCTGAACCATTTAGAGGCACCGACGTTCAAAGCAGCTCAGTGAGGCACCTGTGGAATGAGGCTCTTCCATCTAGAACTGTTACAAGGCCATTGCTGCCAGCTCACTTGGATTGGCAATACTTCATTCGAGAATTCATTATTGTAAAACATCTCAAATTATTAAACTAGCAGACAGCTGAAGAGATTCTTGCCCTAGCTCCCAGTAAGTTTTTTCCAGTCATAACTGGTGTCCAGTAGTTTCAGTCCACATTTCTGTTTCTGTACACCATATCTTAATGGTGTCTTTGTTTTCCCTGCCCCATTTCAGAAACATGATAAAACATTCTGGAAATGGGTTTTCCAATTAAATATTTGAATGCTTAGGGATATATTTTGTTTTAATCATGCGCTTTCCTTTGTTGAAAGGCACAAAGTTAGGAAAAACTTGTATTTTGGTCATGTTCACCCTTGTGTGCATGGGATGAACCCCACAAACATGCTGGATGAATGGATGTTTTGTGTAACAGAACTTACCTCTGGCAATAGCCTGTATTCAGGCTTGCATGCTTACCCCATTTCCATGTGTTTAGCTCTTTCTGCTGGTAAACTTGTGTGTACAGTGGAGTTCAGTCCAGTATTCACTCTGTAAGTATATCAACAAGCAGGTGGAACTGTGAGGACCTTTTTTGTGTCGGTGGGCATTTACGTAGGTCATTGTACCTGCTGAGAAAGTGCTTGCCAACATGTATTACAGCTCCACAATCCAGCCTCACATAATCAGGTTCTGCCTGTATGAGGTTAGAGGCCTCCACAATGAAGCATTTCCATTCCCTGAAAAACAGCTGCATGTGGAATCAAACAAGCAGATATTTTTACCCATACAATTTTCCTCTTGCCAGACAGCTGCTTGGGTTTAATTTGCTTTTGGTTTGTTTGCATGTTTGTTTGTTTGTTTGTTTTTATGAGAATGTCCATAAGGAAATGTCATTTACACTTAATGTTTTTATTTACTTATTTTGATAGCAAATTCAAACAATTCAACGAAGATAAACGTTCTGCTTGATACATGTTGCAGAAGAAATATGAAAAATTTCTAATGAAATGTATTCATTTGAAATGGGAAGGTGAAGGGGTTCCTGTCAAGTATGATGTAAAATACTAGGAAGATTTGTCCTTAAGGGAATAACACTTCCCACAGCAGTTAACACTCCGTGTGGTAAGGAAAGGAAACAGAAGAGGGTGCACGGTCACAGCTTCTGCTCCACTCATCCACACACGCCTGTTACACCTGCACGTGTGGATACAAAGATGCTGAGCTCTAAATTACACCAATGCCAGCAGAAGGGCAGAGTTTGAGGGCCGGCCTGCATTGATTGACAAGAATGTGATCCTTTCCAATAACTTTGCCAGAGTTTAGCACAGAACCCTTCTTAGAATGGGTTCATAGAGCATTGCTACTTTGTGTTTCAGTTTGTGGGGGCATCCAGGGAGAGCTTCACCTTTTAGGACAATTAATTCAACATCTTATTTCAGGCTTATTCGTGAAATAGTGAAAGCACAGAGAGCATTGCATACACACTCAGAAGCACAATGAGAAAAATATAAATAAAAATGATCATAAACTTAAAGCTATATAAGCAAATGTTACACAAACTAAATCCCTCAACTCTTTCCATTAACAAAAATTTGGTATGTAGCACTGGCTGAATGAGAAATCTCAGACCGGGTCTTCTGTCTACCTGTTGCCATCTGTATTGCAAAATAAGAGATCCTGGCAAATATTTATAAACTCATGATTGCAGGAGGATATTCTGTGGTAGTGAACGAGCTCTATCACTGCTTTTCACACTGTCAGGATTTTGCTCACTGACTGTAAAGTTTTGAAGCAAAAAATGTTTCACAACACAAAGCTCCAGCTTCACAAGAAAGACGAAAAAATGACAGACACTTGTTTCTGGGCAGGTCTTTTTGGAAGAACCAAGATCATGCACAGGCTTAAGCGTACGTGCATGAACAGCTCCCTCAAAGTCAACAGAAGATACATAAACCTCCCTTTACCTGGGACCTAGGTTTGGATGTAAGGAGCTCTAGTACTTTTCAAAATAAGGCTTTAATATGTGCAGAAAAAGTGGAGTGGAAGCAACAGACAGCTGGAAATTTAAGAATGAAGGGGCAATAATTATGATCTGAGCACTGCTGAGCATGCATGACTTGAGTTCTTCTCAGTAGGACTTCAACAGAGCCACAGATTTAAGGTTTCTTTATGAACCCCCAGTTCATCACAGACCATAAATCTCACCATAGATCTCTGCATGCCTTCTACAAGGCAAATTTTCAGTTCAAAAAAAATGCAGACATGGATATGCAAACCACTGAGTTTTCAAATTGCTGGAAGTTAAAAAAAAAAAGGGTGGGGGGGGCAACAGATCACTTGTATTAACCTGCACTGATTATTTTTCAAAAACTTTTGTTGAAGAAAATTGACATTGAAGGCCAGGAAAGTGCACTAAAAATGCTATGTTTCAGGTTGGAGCATTTTTAAGGATTTTTTTTTTTTAATTTGAAACATGAAAATGCTTAAATTGGAAAGCATTTGAAAATTTAAACTTTTGCATGCAAATATAGGTACTTCTACCTCTCCTTCCCTTCATAGACATAAATACAAACCCCCAAACCAGCAATTGACAAAACTCGTAATTCAAAAAGCAATGGCCTAGAATTATCAAACTGATTTTTTGCTGATGGAGTTAAAATATGGATCAGCTCCACCACTCAGCTTTTACAAAATTTTAAGGAGACACAGCACTATAACCAGTGATGTATATAACTTCTAGTGATACAGAGATTTCAACACAAATGCTTAAGCTAGAGCTGCAGACAATCAGAACAAAGGAAATGCACACCCACCATGGGTGTTTGAGGGCTAAACCAAGCAGGGTTGGCAGATAGTGTGGAATTTGCCTGCTTTCTAGAGTAAAGTATCTTCCTTGCTGCAGCACTTGGCACTGGGGAAAGCCACGAGAACCCGCTGACTTCAGGGAAAAGCCCCATTAAGAAGGCACGCAGGAAGGCACACCATATATTTTCAAAAGAGCTAGTTCTTACAGGCTGGCCTGCCAACGATTCTCATGTTGGAACAGGGAGGAGCAGGAGAAAGTGCCCTTCTTAAGTTTCACCTTCTTCTCCATTTGAACCTAGTGGGACAGAAACAATGCAATGTTCTGATTTAATTTCCTCTCACGAGGCCTCTCACCTGGATGCACTGAAGCAGTGCACAGCCTTGCTCCTGCAAGAATATTTATAGTAGGTGTCACTAGTCCAAGACATGAATTTTTATTCCTTCCTTTTCTTTTTTTTCCTCCTAGAAGGCCTCAAGATCCATCCAGTTTTGCTCCCCATCCTACATCTTCCTTTAAAGAGGATGATTTTAATTCCAAAAGCAATGCTTCCAAAAGGAAAGGCTAGACGTGGTCCTCTGTCTTTGTGTTCCACTGGATTGGGTGCTTTTTGTCTCTTTGACAGGAGTTGAGCCAGGACTTCTTCACTGTGTCCAGTCTTCACTGTGTCACACAGCCACCACCTGAAGGAGTAAAATTCTGTTCTCTGCCTCTTTGAAGCCTCTCCCTTGCAGAGATGAACAAGATCCCTAATGTTGCATCTGCAGCGCTCTGTATTTCCCTAGATGTAATAAGTTAAGAGAAAAATACCTTGTCTTTGAGTAGTACAATGACTAATGCATGCTCTTGTTATTTAGGGTCAAATGGTCACTTGCTTTGTTTACTTTACAAATGGTAGCAGCACTGTGTGGCCAAAAAACTGTGCTGTGGTCTCAGAATGAACGTAACTCCAGGCGCAGCAGTGGGGCAGTGAAACTGGGAAGCTCTGGGAAGCTCACCAAGCTGCCAGGATTCATGCTCAGACCAGTGGGTGCTGCTCTTTCACCTGAGTGACTGCAGGCACTTCCCACTTGTCAAGCACAGACTCAACAACATCCTCTTCAGCTAAGCAGTGGCCCTACCAGGCTAAGAACTTCTTGCTCCTTGATTGTCCTCGTTCTTCTAGAAAGAAGTAAATACATATTTGTGAGGTAGCTTTGAAGTCTCTGGAGTGGTATTCTGGAGGTTGAAGAAAGACACTAGAACAGAGCTGTAGTTTCTTTCAAGCACCATGAACATTTATAGAAAAGGAAAAACAAGAAAACAAAAAAATAAATGTTTGAATAATACCAGAAACAGAGATGGGAAAAAAAGACCCTTGGGTGGAGGAGGAAGAAACCTACTTGATAGCACTAAAATGCAATAAGGGGCAAACAATCTAAAATTGAAATATGAGTTCCAATTACATTTTATGCTTAAAGCAGTTAAATATTATTGCAGTTTACATGAGAGTTAAAGCAGAACTGTAAAAATGGGAAGTGCGGCATTGAGGGAAAGTTCCTATGCTTTGGCCCAGCTTTTAACAGGGACTTTGTCAGTAAGTGAAGGAATCCCAAGTTACTGGATGTGAATGACAGACCCACTGCTTTCATCTATGGAAATTGGCTATGGAAACTGATTCGCTTGCACTAGACAACTCAGAGGGCTACACAACATCAGGCAAGCAGGTCTGACCTGATTTACATATCTTGTGTACTGCAGTATACTTGTACAAAGACAAGAAAAATCTACTGAGTTTAGAGATTAGCAGACAATTGCTTCACTATTCTCGACATTATGTACTTCATGTACACTAGTATGGTTAGTTAATACATATTAGTTTAACATATACCTAAATGTCTTGCAGAGTCAGATGGAGTTTTTTACAGAGGTGACAGACTCAAATGGATGTGGATGTTCAGGCTAACCTATTACTCACTTCTTTTGAAACAGGAAAAAATGGTAAATAGCTCCTCAAGGTGTAGTTATATTTTTCTGAAAAAGGGAGGCATCATGAAAGAGAAATCTCAGAGCAGCAGAGAAAGAAATGCATGGAGCAATGCACTGGAAGTTAGAAGCCCAGATCTGATTTTTGACTTTGCTGTTTCCATACTGTGAGACTCCTGGCAGGTCATTTCACCTGTCTGTTCCCCTTCCTACTCTCTTGTCTAACTTGTCAAATGAAAGTGCTAGCACTTTGGCCAGAGGTTACTTGTAGGATCTAATGTTCTTAATGTCTGGTTCTGTTACAGGGTTGCAGTTACTAATGCTCCACTAGTAAAAAGAGGCATTAAAAAAAAGAAGGAAAAACAGTTGATAGGACACAGTAGGAATGAGATGATTAGATGCACTGGTATAGAAAAAGAAAACTCAGAAGCAGAATCTCAAAATTATGAAGAAAAATACCCGGATTATTTTAATGTTGTGAAAGAACAGGAGTAAGGAATAGGAACAAAGAAATATAGTCAGAGTATAAATGTGCCCTCCTACAGAGAAACCAACAGAACAAGTTGGCCCTTTCTTTGACTTCTACAAACTTCAGTTGAGTTCTCAAGAAACTGAAAGTGGAGCTGAGGTGGGAACAATAACTTCCTAGAAGTGTGGTTCTTGAAGAATGGCTGTCCTGCACTGATCCTGTGGCTCTGTTCCTACTCTGTAGTGAATATTCTGCAGCTTTAGTTCAGCTAAAATGCCTTCTCCCTTCACTGCTTGCACATAAATTGCTATTAATGTTACCATGTTATACAAGTGCATTGGGGAGGAAAATAGGCCCACTAATGCATTGTCCTGCTCCAGTGTTTTTTAACCTGGAGGATGCCACGCTATTCCATGGACTGTGGGTGGGCACAGGCCACAGGAAAAAAGCAACAGAGGTGGGACATGCTCCATAAGGCTGCATCTGCCTCACCCTTTCTTCCCCATGCTTCTCCCCAGGCTGTGTGCAAAGCTTAGCGCAGATAAAGCATATGCTCCCAGAGTTGCCTTATGGCCTTCCTTCCCTGCTCACATGACAACCGTCACTTGTAGTCAGCCATGGTAGCAGCTCAAAGGGATCCAGGGCCTGCAGGCTCAGGCTGCAGCTGCCTGGTCCAAGCCTCCTTTTTATTATCGGAATACATTTACAATGGCCATGGAAGCACACATCTACCTCAGCCCGGAAGAGCTACCAGTGGACAGGTCAGTTCCAGAGGCAGCAGGTAACTTCTGCCCTGCGCAGGAGGAGAAAAGAAGATGGTAATTAAGGATACAACTCAGCCCCCTCCCCAGCATTACTGAGCTCCACGGCAGGCCCCAAAGGAAGGGAGTAAAAAAAAAAAAAAATCCCCATTACTATTATTTATATCAATGCTACTATTTTTCCTGTTCCTATTAAGTAAGAACAAAGTGAATGGAAATATTTTTGCACTCTTGACAGAGCATAGACACATGGCTGCTTATGTCTTTTATGTTGTGCCATGGATTAATTAGGAGGGGACATGCAGTTGGGAGGGAGATACTCTGCTGCCAGTTGAGCGCAAAGCAGGCAAACCCAGATGAACTCACACAAATGCCACGGACGTGCAACTTGGAAGCCCCAAATCCCGCTGCGCGCGCAACTGAGCAAACGCTTTATCTGAGCTGAACTGCACCGGCTTCAGCGCAGGCTGGCTGGGCACAGCAGCACACGGGAACCTGCCACAAGGTAGGGTCAGGGCGTCACTCTCAAAAACTAATACCAGTTACACACAAGTGACAGAAAAGTCCCATCCGATGACACAAGTTTTTGCAGAAAAATCTAGAAATGCAACTTGTGCGGAGTTCTAAAATAATAATCGGCAAGCAACGTAAAAAAAATTCAGCACTTGTTGTCTTGTTTTCCTTGAAAAATTCCTCACAGACACTTGCTAACACTTTAAAACTCTTGGTAACAGTGGCTAATGAAAGCCAGAAATATCTCCAAGTGGGCATGCAAAGAGATTAATTTGCTTGGAATCATATACAGAAAAATGGAAACCCAGAAATATTTACTATCCTCTCCCTCTCTCCTTCACAACCTCGGTGTTTGCAAAAGGTCCTGGATTGACAACCCAAGAAAATACAGTTTTCTCTTTCACTATAGGCAAAATAAATCAAAGGCAGTGGAAACGCAAGCATTCTATTTTCTGAACATACCAGCTTACCTCAGCTTACTCATCTCTCTTAAAGGGTGAAAAAATCCTTGTGCTTCTACAGGCCTAATAGGCGGCTTGCCTTGCAACGAACTCACAAGCCATTTGTAACTGTACAAAGCAGACACAAACCACAATTGTTCTACTCAGGAGCACTGTATATTCATTTTGTCCAGCTGTAAAAAACTACATTACACACAAGGTGCCCTAATCTTGGCCTCTTTTCTGAAGTGGCCAGCAAAGGTATCAGGTGTAATAGAGACATCTGTTAACAACAAAATAAAACAACCTTTAAAATGAAGTTCATGTATACTATCAAGAGTCTACATCACTTAAATTGCTCAGTAATTACCTGCTTTGAAAGGATTTTAGCAATGAAGAGGTATGAGAGGCTCCATGGTGTGGTGTTATTAATATGGGTAAAAGAATCCAAGAAACAAGGCACTAATAGCACTAATACTGACATGTAAGAAATTGTACCATGTAAGTTTTAACTGTCTGGATTAGGCCTCTTACCAGCAACTGCTTATGCATACTGAAAAGATGCTGCTTACCCACTACTGCAAAGCACTTCACAATCTAGAAACGATAGGAGGAAGCTCTGCCTAAAAATTAGGCCAACCTTTTCAAATGTGACTAATGAAATGTGTGTGCCTGCACTTGCCAGTGTCCCAGCCTCTGACACCTGACATGCACCTGACTTCCAGTGGGTGGATGGTCAGCTCTGCCTCCTTAGCAATGAAAATGAAATAATCAAGTAGAATGCATTAATTATGAGAATATGTTTACGCTGTTATTTTTGTATTATTCAGGCACTGACAAACCCACCCTGCTTACAACAAACAAGGTGGTGAGGCAATTACAATACTTTTCTCACATTGTAAGAAAAAATGCGCAGACTAATTTAAAATGCTTTCTCAGAAACATGGATACAATTCAGTTTTCTAATATAAGCTTGTACTTTACTGCACTGTATTATTCAGACATAAGAAATATTATTTCACGGTTATTTAAGATAATTCTGCCATACTGAAAAAAGGGGGTGGGGAATGAAAGAAGAGTAGACAAGCCATGGGAAGATGCTGAAATTAACCATATCACAATGGAAAAAAGCTCAGGACTGAGAACATATGGAATAAACTCTGCAACATCCTTGGATGTGTAAAGCCATCGTGAAACACAAACATTGCTCTCTTACTGGGGAAAAAAGAGTACATTTCCATTGTTATTATAACTATTATTTCTTCAGACCTTTTTTTTTTAATATGACAATTGCTGACTGGAAGTCAGCATCCCACCTAGAGACAGTGCCGCACAAAATACTAGTTCCTCCTGACCCTAAGAATAAATGCCACATGTCTTCTGCTTAAAAACCATGAAGGTCTCATGTTGCATACACTCAAGCCCTCGCGAACATTAATACACGGGGTCAGTGAACGCAGTACGCTTTCACACTGTGTTTGATTTCTGTAGTGGAAGGGAGCTTCTCCCAAAAAGTTACGACTACATTTCCAACACCCGTCAGCACAATCGCCATGCAGCCACGCAAAAGCTGTTGGCCTCACACTGTCGCTTTGTGCCTATCAGCCCGTGAGCCACAGAAATTCTCAAATGAATTTCACATCCATGTGTTTGGCACGGCTCGCGAGGTGCAGGGCAGAGCACCAAGCAGGACACGGAGCGTGGCGCAGACCCCAGCGTTATACTTGGGTAGTTCTGCCAGCCGAGCTGTCTCTGTGGGAAGCCGATGTGAAGCCGGCCGTGCTGACGATGCTGGCCCGGTGAGGGCCTCTCCGCCACGCCTGGGCGAGGATTCCTACGGCAGCGGGCACCGCCCGGAGCTGCTGCGCATCCCCGCGCGGCGCCGCTGCCCGAACGCCCCTCTGCCGCTCAGGGGGCAGCGCCGGC
>VZRS01008530.1:0-10880 GCA_013398055.1 Ifrita kowaldi
ACCAACCAACCAAAAAAAAAGATAAAATTATCTTTATCAAAGATTGCTTTTAAAACTTCCAGTACAAAGAAAATGATCTTGAAAGAACCATACACCTACATAATCATAGGAGATAACTCTTACTGAGAATTTTTCCAAATATAAATAGATGAAAGGTAAAACCCATTTGATGCTCACCTAGCATGATTTCATGAATAATATGGCTATGGAATTTAACCAGTATTAACCAGTATTTAGTAACTGCTGATCTGTACTAAAAGTAAGAAACAAAGAACAATTGTATATTCTACTATGACAGACTAAGCTATTATCATGAGAAAAAATATAATGTCATTAAAATATGCTTCACAAGAAATCTATCAAAAAGAGTCAGACAGATTAAGTATTAAAATATATATAACTACTTTAATATGAAAAGGATGTGCCTGGCTCCCTTATCTGTCATTGTCCTTAATTAGGTAGGAAATAGGGCTCTTGAGTGAGTTCTCTGCCAACTTCCCCTCAACTTGCAGCATGATATTATGGAGCCAGAAGTATTTAAAATACGTGTATTAGTCTTTTCCTATTCCTAATATTACTTGAACTGACTTGTTTGAGTTGAGGCTTGCTCTGTCATGAATAGTTTATCTGTGCAGTCATGAGTACTGCAAATGGAATTGTCCACATAAATAAATGCTGCAGGACTGGGCTTGAAGTCAGGGAGATTCAGGCTAGTGCAGAGGTTTGCCCTGGAGAAGTCTTTGCAGCAGACTTTACGATGACAATTTCTGGGAATGCTACTTTGGGGTTTTATGTGCTGAAAGTCCCGTGCATGTTTAGAATATATTATAAGCAATTATGACTTTCAACATCAGAAATCTTTTGTGAAAGAAATTTATTGTGATAGTTTAGCTTTTCTTATTTATTCTTTCATAACATACTGAAGAACCCTTGCTTGGTTCCTAACAGTCCTTTAGACTGAATGGATCTGATCCCTTTTGGCATGTGCAGTTGCTCAGTAACCAGCAAGCTGGGGCAAGACCCACTCTGGACCAGCTTCAGTGGAGACCTTATACCTGAACATGTCTCGCAGATCCTACAGAGGAGGCTTTTAGTCTTAGCCAGCAGGTTAGAAAAGTTATGGTGTTTACACTGCAGTAGAGATGACAGTGTAGGTTCTAGTCCCAAGAAGACAGTGTGAAAGGAGTTCTAAGGCTGCAGGGTAGTTAGCCACTGTTAGTTTAATTTCGCAAGAAGGATGGGTACCTTTTATAGACCAAGTGAAAAGTGCATGGTTTCTTCCCTAGTATGGTAAAGTGAAATTGGAGTTACCCCAGGCCCAGCATTAGAGCTTTTTGTAAATTATTTTGTGATATTCATAAAGCTGTTCAGTACTTGGATGGTGTTACCATTAAAATGCAGCTGATACTATATTTCACGTATTTCCACTGTGTCAGTGTTACTGAGATTAAAAAAAGACCCAAACGAGGCACTTTAAAAAGTGTGCCTTGAAGGCAGAAGTAAATCTTGTCTTTTGTGCATCTCTTTCACTGGAGAAATAAAAGCTACGCAAGAATAATTATCAGACATCTATATCAAGCAATGGACTTCCACTCTTTTGCTTGACTTGACTTAAATCTCAAGTCAGTGTTCTTGATGATAAGGCTAAATTTCTGATTTCTCAATTTCAATCATGTTGTTCCTATTTGCGACTTTTGCACAACCCTTACCCATTCTTTCCAGTTGGTTTAGCTCGTTTCATAATTGTATTTCTCATTAGCTGTTGTTCAGTCAAACTGTGGTGTATATGTGTGTCCTCACCACTTTGATTTCAGAAGAAAGGTTAATTCCCCCAGAGGTTCTGTCCATGTTTTGGTTTTGCTGTGTTTCTTTTCTAAAACAGCCTTTCATCTTTGCTGTCAGATTAAAGGGAGGAAACCTCAGATCACAATATGAATGGTGGGAAGGGACTTAAGTCATTCAGGGAATGCCTTTGGGAGACAGGCAATGCAAGCTTTATTGCAGAAGAGAAGAGGGTGAAGGACTGTACAATTTAAATTGTGTGTGGACTAACAGTTTTAGGAATCCTCCTACCCCAGCTCCTCCTGTGCAGCTCCATTTGTAATAGTGACTGTGGGAAAAAATTAAATCAGAAGTCACTAACTTACAAGTCACTGGTTTGTTGGGGTTTTTTAGGTCCTCTGTGATAGCACCAGGCTGATCCCAGTGACCAGGACCCCTGTATAGGATTTTGTGGATGGCTGCTATAACTGGTCTGAGTTTTCACATCAGATGCTGGTGTAAACAAACTACGAGAAGCTTGGAAGCTTCCGTTGGCCATCTGTTCCTCAGTTTATTTTCTTTTACCTGCAAAGAGCAAGCCTTTTGCCATGTGTTAAAGAGGATAAAACTTGAAGTGACATGACAACAAAGGATACCCAGTGGTTGCACTCTTTGACAGTCTTTAATAGAATAATGAGAGTATGATCTGTTGCTGATAATTTTGGAGGTGGTGGTAGTTATGAGATTATTATATTGGGTATGCTTTCTTCAGACCGGAGAGAACTGGGAGGAGAAATGACGGGGTGTTTTGTTTTCTAAATAAAAGATCATGAGTCTTATTATGCACCTTAATTAGCACCTTCAGCACTTGTTTCTACTTTCTACAGGAACTGATGAAACCTGCTCAACTTAATGTGAAATCTTTCTAATGACTTCAATAGACAGCAGACAAATCCAAGATCTGTGCTGAGCTGACTTCCATCTGTTTCAACAAACACAATTCCACCTCCTCTCTCAAGACTTTGCCTCACTCAGCTTCCTTACTTGCTGACGTGCCAGTGTGTACTGTTCTCCTTTCTAATCTCTTTCAAGCAAGAGCTTCTTTCCTTCTCCACTTTGGAAAGACAGCACATTTGGCTACAGTGCTTATTTGCAGGCATTGCTAAAAAGTAATTGCGTAAGGAGAAATTTTGGCTTGGCCAGCATGGTTAATAGCTCAGCTTACTTAGTAAGCAAGCTTGGTGGATGTACTCCTCCCTCCCCACCCTCTTCTTCCTCCCAGGGGCAGGGCCCCAGTTCCAAGTCTCTCCCATGGTAGCCAGCAAAGTTCAGCTTCTCTCTCAAAGCAGAAGGTAAACCAACAAGAGGACTGTGACTAAATGCAGAAGGGTTAACAGGAATGCTGCTCTTTTGTTCCAAGAGGCTGCTGCCACTAATCAGGCTGTTTATATTTACAGCTTTCCCACTCATCCCTACTGAGCATAAAGCTCACCTCTGAAGACAGAGTGAGCACTGCTGTGTGTTTGACAGACTGCATGTAGTATCTGTTTGCTAACTGAGGACATTTAGAGGCTGCAGACTCACTTTTCCTACCTGTGGAACGGCACACACCTGCACTTAGCAAATGCATAATAATTAGTGATGCTCTGGACAATATTTGTGAGCCAACTCCCTGCTCACAAGTGCCCTTAATCTCAATTTGGGACTTGCAGTCACAAGAGAACTGCATGGATGTGCTGGAGTGATTCTTGCATACCAGACATTCCTAATCGTAAAGATGAAGAGGGGCGAGAGCTTTCTGGGTAGGGGGAATAATGGCAGGGTTGTCCTTTCCCTCAGTTCACTGGGGCCTGCCTACTGATTTAAATTGTAAATAACTTTACAAACCAGCTGTGGCACTTTATTTTTTCTTAGGCAAAGCATTTGATTTCCAGTAATAGATAGTAGAAAATGGAAAGAAAAAAAAGGGAAAATTTCCATTAATTTAACATCAATTCCTTCTCATAACTTAATAGTTGTGTTAACCACAGATAGGTGATGTCAGTTCCTTTGGGACCTTGTGATCTTACTTTTTAACAGTACAAAACGGTTTCCTTTCCCTTCCCTTGGCACTACCATAACCTATTATCATCACCATGATGTTTAAAGACTGTATGGTGGCACATGTCTAGTAGGGTCAGCAGGAAAGGTTCCCTGCTATTCATCACCTAACCCAATCAAGCTCACTCTTAAAATTAGCTTAATTTAGTCCTCTGGTCTTCTGTGTAAGAAGCCATTCATTCCTCTGGGGGTAGAAGTCAATTCATTTCCAGCCTGAGACAGAAACACAGAAGGATTGAGGTTGGCAGGGACCTTTGGAGCCCATATGGTACAACTCCCCTTCCCAAACAGGGCCACCTGGTTGCACAGGACCATGTCCAGATGGCTTTTGAGTATCTCTAAGGATTAAGCTTCTACAACCTCTGTGGGCAACCTGTGCCAGCAGTCAGTCACCTTCACAGTGAAAAAGTGTTTCCTAGTGTTCAGAGGGAACCTCCTGTGTCTCAGTGTGTGCCCATTGCCTCCTGGCCTGTCACTGGGCACCACTGAAGAGGGCCTGGCTCCCTCTTCTTTGCACCCCCCCTTCAGATAGAGTCTTCTATCCTCCATGCCAAATAGCCCCAGTTGTCTCAGCCCTTCTTAGGAGATGCTCCACACCCTTAATCATCCTTGTGGCCCTTCACTAGACTGTCTCCCTTATGCCCATGTCCCTTTTGTACTGGGGAGCCCCAAATTGGGCACAGCATTCCAGGTGTGGCCTCACCAGTGCTGGGGTAGTATCACCTCCCTTGACCTGCTGGCAGTGCTTGTCCTAATGCAGCCCAGCATAAAAAGGCTGTATAAAAGAGAGTTTGCACCCATTTGTTCTTGTCCTGGTGTTTTTCCTGGAACTTCAGTAGCACCATGCTTTTGACTGGCCTGAAAGGAAGCATAAACAGCCATATCCCTTCTCAGTCTTCATTTTGCTAGACTAAACAAACGGAACTTTTTTAGTCTGCTCTTCTTTGATAATGTTCACCATTCCACAGTTCTCCCAGTAACCCTTTAATGGTTCTGTTCTGTTTTGAATTCCTCCTCCTAAATGGTGTACTGAGTTTTCCACATGGAATCTCAGCCATGCTTTTTACCATGTCATCTGTACCTCTTCTTTCACGGTAGGAAGTAACTGAAGTGATAACTGAACTACATAGGTTTTCATTCAGGTATTACTTGGTTGAGTCCAGGATGAAGACCCGCAGCTCTCCCTGGCATAAACAAATTTAGGAAGGTATTTGAGTTGGGGGTGGAGTGTTTCCTGAAGTGAAAAATGGATGGCATACAGATAAATAACATCAATAGCAACAAAAATATAAATAAATCCACCATTTCTTTCCTGGACAACTAAGGAATGTGAGCTACATAGAACACGACTAGCGGTCACGGGAAGACACAACTGTTGCTCATATCTGAGGTACAATTGCAGGGATGTTAAATTCCCTGTCATAAACCAAATCCCTCCCAAGATGACACGAAGGTTCAGTTAGGATTCAGGAAAAGCTTCAGTCACACTTTTGGAGTGTAGGGAAATGTATCTGAGCAATATAAAGAAATTTTCTTTTTCCCCATCTGTTCCCTTGCTACCTTTCCCCACTTTTTTACTTCCCATCAGTTTCTTTGCTACAGCTGCATTACTCTACTTCTAAGCTCATTTATTTCTATTAATAGGACTTCTCATCTCTAGGTAGTAATGACCATTAAAGTTCCCACAGTAATTTGAAACGATTTCTCTGTTCTAAGTGATAGGAGATGGGGAACAGGCCTCCCTGCCCCCTCTTCTTCAGTGAGAGGAGCAAAGAGATTATCCTCTGCAGAATGGTCATGGAGTTAAATGTAGCTAAAATTGGGCAGCTCCTCTTACAGGTGGGTTAGTTTCATTTACTGCACTGATCTTGGGATGAAGTTTATAAAAGTCTGTTGCAAATTGTATCAGAGGCAGGGAGAAGACATTGGATCTGATCAGTGAAATTGCATGCGGTATTTTTTCCCCCCACAGCAAGGGATGTTCCAGCTTGACGGAGATGTGACTGCGCCTGTCTTGGGGACGTTCATTTGTTGTAATTGTTCACCTCTGATCCCAGTGTGAGATCTACTGCCCAGCAGCCAGGGTGGGCGTGGAGGCAGAGGTAGGGTCTAGCAGAGGTCATCACCCCAGCCAGGTAAAGCCAATCAGGTAATTCAAAACCTTTGTAAATTAGCCCATAAGAACAGATTTAGTCTGTTCATCACAGAAAGCCAACCCTGTCAGAGCTGAGGTAGGTTGAAACTGCAGGGCCTGTTCAAAGCTATATACCTTGTGTAGCTTTGAGGAGCACCTCTCAGGCAGGATAATGTTTAGGTGCATATATTCTGCATTTGTTCTTAATGCTGGCAATTCAAACGGCTTCATTTTTTTCTGAGTGTCAGAAGAGCGTTTGTCACTGTAGCCCCTTTCTGGGCCCAGAGTGTTGCCATAAATATGCTGGACATAGAGGACAATTTTCATGCCTCCTGCACAGCTTTGGAGACAGTCAAAACAGATCTTTGATAAGACAGAGGTGGCAACCATCCAGCCTGACTAACGTCCAGCATGAATTTGGAGCAAGAAGGAAGTGGAAAAGCGGCCTGAAAAGTGCCCTCAGACACGTCACTGGCTAAAATCCTGCCCTCCCACTCTTTTGTAAATTCCGTGCATCTGTCCAGCAGGGTTACTTGCAAAACCTAGTGATGTGTGACAGAAATTTGGTTCCTGGTGTACAATCATGGACAGACATTTGCTTCCCCAGGTGCTCTCTAAATGCATCTTATTAAATGAAAAATTCAAGTTTGTCTGCATAACAGGACACTCATTTGTGTCCTGTCAAAAATATAGTCATATTTTATCCCACCCCCCAATATGAAATATTTCTCCCTTCCATAATGACCATGCCTCCTTCCTATGTGCTAAATGCTATTTTTAAAAAATGCACTAATTCTTATCCATTCTTCTTTTCCACCAACATGAAAAGTGAATGATTTAAAAATTATTTTGTTAGAGCTATGGTTTCTTCCTGTTTTTTTTCCTAACTTAAGTGTAATATATTAGATTATTAACCTTAATAATATCTGTTGGTTTTATTATACAGTGTTTGTTCATTTTACCTCTTTCTGACTGGATGATGCTGGAATGCGTTTGGGTTCAAAATAGAGTTTGTTTTCTCTGTTAATTCAATTTTTAAAAAATACTCAGTAAAATTTTGGAAACACAAATAAAACTTTTATTTTGGTCAGTCTTACAAAATACACTCCTTGGGTTAAATTTAGTAGTAAAAACCTTCATTTAAGCATCTCTTGGATTTCAGGTGCTATAAAATTAAACATTTTGTCTTTCTTTTATCACTTTCAACAGCAAAAGAATAGCACTGCTTTCCCATGCTCTCACCGCTGCCAGCTCCTCCTCCTCTCTTGCTCTGTGACACAAGATGAAGTCAGATGTGCCAGTGACAGCATGCATCAGTCAGGCACAGTAAGGTATGTGCTGGGGATGCTGCTGACAAGATGGATATTCTTGGCAGGCTCCGTGACATTTCTCCTTGCCCTTTGCTGAGAAGGGAGGTCACTGGAACACCATCAGGGCTTCAGGCATCAACCTGGATGCACAGCATCGCTCCCCCATTTCCATGCCATGAAGCAGAGCAATTGATCCTCCTGCTCAGAATATATGGGAAGACATGGGCATGCCTTCACGTCAAATCCCATTACCTGTGTTATGCCTTGGGAAGATGAGGAGCATTTGGAACTTCCCACCAGACCAAAGGAAGGAGCAATGTTTTCTTTATGCTCTTTGCTGAACTGTGGATCAATGGGCTCTAAGGCAAGAAAGAAGAATGAAACAGATGGAAAACAAGGAACAGACAAAGATTCAATCCTGGCCATAGTAAAACTCCAAAATTCCTGTTGACTGCAGTAGTACAGAGCCAGAATAAAATAGGGGGTGGAGGAAAACAGGGAGAGGAAAGAGAAATCAGGGAAGGATTGCTCCAGATGATTTTGTTCCCACGTTTCCATA
Source organism: Ifrita kowaldi (assembly GCA_013398055.1). NCBI lineage: Eukaryota > Metazoa > Chordata > Aves > Passeriformes > Cinclosomatidae > Ifrita > Ifrita kowaldi. Next base: position 7,865 of record VZRS01008530.1, read on the forward strand.
TGAGTTCCCCTCACCCACCATCAGTCTCCACTTTCTCCAGCTCTCATCTTTTCTCATTGCTGAAGCAGTAAGCTGTCATTTCTCATCCGGTATCTACCATCCATCCATCAGCATGTCTGGGATAGCTGGCAGCTAATTCTGATGGGTTAGCGACCCATCAGTATCCCTTGCCAGTTCCCACGGGGCATGTAAACTGATCAAGCTAACAAATTCTGACAGGTGAGAGACGTTCATCCACAGTTGCTACCGGTAGCAAAGACAGAGATGTAAAGGGTTCCATATGGTATTCAATGGGGAGATAGAATGCCAGAAGAGAAATGTTGCGCCGGCCCGAATTCACAGATTGCTCTTTGATGTACCTAACGATCTCACGGGGCCTCTATAACATGACCCTATCCCTATTCTGCCCTAATGGCAAAGGTGTAGGGGAGACCAGAAATACATTCTACTATAAGCATGCTGCCCAATAGGTCTGGTCAGGTCATGCTACAAATGTTGCCAAAAGCCCTTTCTTGAGAGGGCAGAAAAACCTGGTGGAACCAAGACAACATTTTTGGCAGCTGTTTCTCAGGGTACATAGATGTGAATGAAAGCGTAAAAATCCCTTTCTCAACGACATAACACTAGAATAAATCAGAATTTCACAAGAAGTGAACAGTTACAGTCTGAGTTAGAACAAACTAGGTTGCATCTGCCTTTTCAAACAGTTTTGCCTGGCTAGCTTTCTGTACCTGCAAGTGGCAGAACAAAATTCACACGCCTATACCAGACATTCGTAAAAATTTCTTCCCAAGACTATTCCCACAGCCAAAATCATAGTCAATCTCATAAAGACTCCCTTTAGTTTCTCTTCAGCGAATGTAATTGTTTTTATTTAATCTTGCAATGATGTAGTTTTTCCACTAAGAGGTGGAAAATTGAGAAGGAAGGGAGTATTTTCCCTTCCATCTGTTGGCTGTCTTCTCTTTCCCAGCAGTGTCCAAGTTTCACAGAACAACTCCCTTTTTGCACAGCCATTTCAGACCTCATGCCTTGTCTTGAGCCAGCGCTTACTTTGATCTGGGTTCTTACAGTCTACAGCAGTAAATAGGATGTCTCATGTCAGCATCACTCCTTTTCTTTACTCGTTGGGCCACATGCTTGTGATGCATTTCATAATGAACTTCATTCCTTAAGCCTGCTTCTACAGGCAAGAAGTCCATGTGCACCAGCTACTTCTGCTGACGTTCTCCAGATGCCCGGCTCTATTTGGTAACTTTTCTCTTTTGCTGTGCTAAGTACATGTCTCGTTTCCTTTCAGCATTCCTGCAAGTTGTGGCCATTCGGGGCAGCCAGGCCTCCTCCAGAAACATTCCTCTCAGTCGCTTTGCAGGGCTCTTCTGGTTGGTGTGCTGGCAGCCGGGAAGGGGTTGATCTTCTAAGCCTCCCTCCATTGTTTCCACCTCTGTTTGAAAGGTCTGCTCTTTCTCAGTGCAGCTATCTATTCATGATTGGTTGTTTAGTCCATTCTCCCTACAGTGGTTTAGCCCCAGAGTAGACAGAATAATCCCATTTGGGTTTGAGCCTGTCTTCCGTAAAGAAAATGTCACAGACATTGCTGTTTTTCACTGGGATTCCTGCCAGTTAGCTGCATCAATAATAAGGATTGATTCTTTGGAAGATCTTCTACTGAAGCTAAGGAAACACTTCTGGGGAGAAAAGGTTTCATTCAACAGGACACTTCGAAAAGAGGCCGACTGCATTTTAAACTAAAAATCTTTTTTTGGCTTGCCCACTGGAAGCTCAGCCATCCTTGGACTTCTCGGTTGCTGGATAAACCACCACTGTTTGTAACACTTTCCCCCAATACTGAACTGGCCACTGGTAAATGCACACTACCCTGTCCTGTGGCGTTTGAGCTGGCACTCGTCAGTGGTGGCCCATCACTGCCTGGAACAGCAGGACAGCGCGAGTGGCCCCGGCTCTTAGCAGGTAGCCCTTCATAGTCAAGGAGGTGACGTGCAGGCTGGAGCCCGGACAGGGCTCCTCGCTCCATCACCTCGAGGTGCTGCACCCCTTCCAGGCCTCCACGCACGTTGCACCCAGGTCATCCAGACTGTGCCAGAACCGCGCCAGTCAGGTCGTTGTTTTCTAATCAAAAAACATCCCCTGGCGCCACGACATTTTTTTCCGTGGCAGCTTGTGGCTTTCCCTTTCCTTGCCACAAGGAAGCTTGGTGTATAGTGGGGCAAGCCGGTGTCTCTGTGGTGGCGGCGTACACCTGCACAAGGCAGGTGGCCGTCGGGCAGGGCCCGCGGGCGCAGCCCACTCCTGCAGCATCCCGCTCCAACCAGCGCCACCTTCCCGCGCAGCGCGCATCCCTCCGCGCGTGCTCCCTGGGAAGCAGCGGCTGGCCGAGGATGGGGCGGGGGGAGAGGGAGCCTCCCCACGCCTCCGGTGCCGAAGGCGCTCGGATGTTTCCGTCTCTTTCCGGCGGCGCCGCCACCGCCTTTCCCCGCCCTCTCGCCGCTTGCCTGGGCGCCCGCACTCCCGGCGGCGCGGCGGGAGGAGGAGGAGGCGGAGGAAGAGGAAGATGGCGGTGGGGATTGGCAGGGAGGCGGCGGCGGCAGCGGTTCTGCGAACGAGCCCGTCGGCAGCCAGCGCCGGCGCGGACCGCGGCTGAGCAAGGAGGCGGCTGGGGCTGCGCCACCACCGCCCTCCCCGGCGCCGGACCCTCCTCCTCCTCTCCTTCCCTCCCTCCCTCCCTCTGTCGCCTTCCCCGCCTGCCCCGGCCCTCCGCCCTCGCCCCCGGCCCGGCATGGACGCTGGTGCTCCGCCGTGTCGCTGCCGCCGCCGGCGCTGAGCGGGGCCGCCCGCCCGCCGCTCCCGGGAGCGGGGAAGATGTCGGACACCAAGGTGAAAGTTGCCGTCAGGGTCCGGCCCATGAACAGGAGAGGTAACCGGGGTCTGGGGGCACCTCGGGGCGGGGGCGGCACCGGGGCGCGGCGTCCCCCCGCGTTCTGCCCGGGCTGGCGGG